>JAUJYZ010000894.1:0-218370 GCA_033675265.1 Actinostola sp. cb2023 | reverse complement strand
ATGGAATACGTCCGTACGTAGTTTAATCGATATTTCCGATTAAACTTATTTGTTAATTAATAATAATACCCCGCGTGAAAATATAGGTTGTACATTATGAGTATATGTCGATTCGGACAAAAATCGGCTTGAAACTATTTCAGCGGTAATCCTTTTTCAATTACACTAGACTAAAGCCGAAGTCTATACGAGCAAGTTTTCCTTGTGTAAGTTTTCTGACAAGGAATGAAAACTTGTTCGTGTATATGGAGAAAAATGATCATTTTTCTTTGACAAGGAAAAGGTGGCACACTAGCTTTTCATTGACAAATGATTTGTTTTTGCTCGACAGGAGACTGGAATCATGTTTTCTGTATTACATCATTATAAAGTATTGTATTACAACCTGGCAAAGTAAAATCAATAAATAATTGCCGTAACTACTCCATACGAAAACGACTTTATTGAACACGAACGGACGCATTAAAAAAACATGATGTATATCTGGTATCGACTGTCAAGACCATTGCATCCAGACCGAAAGGGCGAGTTCCAGTTCATTGACTATAATCCCATAGCTCATATGAAACTCGCGCGCTGATTGGCTGAGAAGCAAACCGGATGAGAGGGTATTCAGCGTGGAATTGGGTGCTTTGCAAAACGGATGCAATGGGTATTTAGCGTGGAATTGCGAGATGAAAGCGAGGCTGTGACTAAGATACGATACGCGTACAAAGGATGGATTGAGAGTTGAGGACAAATCAATATTTTAGCTTTGTTTGCTCTCATTTTTCATTTGTAAAATTCATTTTCATTGAAGTGAAATTAATGTCATAAACACAGAGTACTGAAAAATCTTTACGCTTTTTCAGTTGTACTTCAAGTGTCTTCTCAACTTAAGCTTAAATATAAACTGAACACGAAAGCAAAGCAAATCGTTTTGAATCTGGCTTTAGCATCTCTAGCACTAAATATAATCGATGTAAAGAAATCTATTAAAGCGAGATGAGAATCGATGTTTGAAAGAGAGACCACGAAGTACAACGACAGCAAATCATGGCGAACGACATTTTCAGACCAGCATAAAGCAACCACAATCTAATAGATTAAGCCAACAGATAAACAACAAAATCAGTCCAATTTAATTCAGCATTTACACCTAGCAAAATCTGTACCTGTAATCATACAAAACTGCAAATGTATCCCGTGTTCCAGTTGTGTTCTTTGCTTGTCAGTCGATCGGCTGCCTTTTACTTTGAGCCTTGTGGCAGTTGTGTACTTGTTTTGTACAAGTCATGTAGCTTCACTCACTGAATCAGAGCTATCGCCTCTGCATCTTTATCAATAAATATGGCTTTGAAATAACTATTTTGCCTGAGAATCTTCAACATTCAGTAAGGTAGTTAACAAATCCATCAATGTCCTGTGAAATGTGGAAGTTCACTAGATTCAACTTCTCATGCAAGCGGCACTCAGTTCTCTGATCGGATTGAATGCAACAAGAAACGGTCAGTTGAGAAAATTTGAACGATTTATTTAAGTCTTATGAGGATAGAATAAGTCCGTATTTTCGTGTATTTCCAATTAACTTCTTTGTTAACTGAATAACATCAGAAAAGCATAGTTACAGGTTTGACAAGACTGATTCATTGATTGTGAAAACTTGAACTGAACTTCGAGCCTGTCACTGATCACTTTTAGTCTTTTTGGTTGTAAGTTTTCGTTAACTATGAACTGGTTATCCATATCTAAATCTATGGCTGTGTTTCTGTTGTAGATTGACCCTAAATCTAGACGTTAAAACGACTGAAGAAAACAACTTTTGTCTTCAAGTTCATGCAGATAAACTGATTTTTTAGTATTCAATTTTGCTTGATTCCTATTGGCTAGCGTAGCGAAAGACAGAACACTGCACTGGCTTTCTTAGCGACGCGCGATATAGCGACTCAAGATTGTCTAAAAACTATATATATTTCAAAATAAAGAGAACGCTATGGGATTCAAGGAAAATTCATTGGCTCGACTCGTGAATTCAACGTGGAATTCCCTCGTCAGCCAATGAATTTACCTATAAAATCGGTCTGTCCGATGAAATCAAAGCGCATGAAGAAGTGGTCTATATGAGGCCACACGGAAGCATTACATTTTTCACAACAAGTGGAAAATTGTAATTTATTTGGCAAAAAAATAAAATAACTAAATTTGAGTTGAAATAAACATGAGTTGAAACGCATTATTTTATATCATTAACGTATTAAAGGCGCGCCATGGCCATTGGCAAACTCGTGGACTAAATCAGTGTAACTTGCTAAGGACTAAGATAATCGGGTAGAGCCTCGGGCTATAAACAGACCGGGGATAGGATTGAGTGAGCAGAGCGGGCTAAAGTGGATTGGGACTATGATTGAGCTGGCTAGAAAGAGGCCCTTAGAATGAGCTGAGCCTGGTTTAGGGAGGGGTCGGACATCGCAGGTAAAAACATACGAGGCTCAAGTTTACAATATTACCACTAGTGATGCAGTGACATCGACGAGTTTAAACGTGAGTGAGAGATAAGTATATGTCTCCATATTGGGTACCCCATATTGTTGTATTATTTAGTTAAATATTCAAGTTTTCTTCAATTAGATCGTTTCTTGAAACATAGTTCAAAAGGCCTGGGATAATGAATAAATCCCAACAGATCGCCATCCATGCTTGGTAGGGATTCAGGTGCCGCTGGCTCTAAAGTAAACTGATGCAGCAGTCGCGCCACCATGACAAAAAGCTCTTGCTTCACCAACGTCTCACCAACGCAGACACGACGACCAGCTCCAAAGGGAAGAAAGCTCTTTATGCCAGCAACTTGAACTAATTCGCCATCCGAGTCAAGAAATCGTTCTGGGTCAAAAACATGAGGATCTTTCCATTCTCTTTCGTCATGATGCATGGCCCATGCATTGATAAAGATGGTGGTACCTTTAGGGATGTTATAGCCTTCCAATGTTGAATCTTTGAGAGCTTTATGGGGTACTAACATTGCACCGACGCTCGATACACGCAACAATTCTTCAATAGTTGCTGCCAAATATGGCAATCTATTCCTATCCTCCCATCGTGGCAATGTTTCTTTACCAACAACATTGTCAAGCTCTGAATGTACTTTGGCTTGCACATCCGGGTATTTTACCATGAATATCAGAAACCACATGATTGTGGTAGTTGTGGTCTCGAAACCAGCCGAAAACGCGTCAGCCATCGTCATGACAACGTGATCTTCAGTGATGAGGCAACGGGCTGTACTGTCTTCTTGTTCAGCTTCTTGCAAGGCTTTAATCAAGGCATCTGTCAAGTCGCGTATGACGCCATCTTGGTACGATTCTTGGTGTTCATGATACTTTTGATTCAAAAATCGATCACGTGTGTCTCGGACAAACTTGATCAATTTAGAATCTTTAATCGGGAAATGAATCAAGAAAGGAAATATATTCAATATATTCAAAGCCCCAATTAACGGAAACATCTTTTGGTTGTAATCAAAGATCATCAGGAATTCTGGGTCATCAATGTCGTAACGTTCACCATAAACCATCGCACATATTGTATTCAGCGTTGCGAGGGTGATATCTGGCAACGGATTGAGGGGTTTTCCCTGATAGGCCGTCAATCTCTTGGCTAACTCTTCCACTTCCTTATTGACTTTGTCTTCTAGTTTGGGCTGATACATGCGAATGGCTGAATGAACCAACTTTCTCTGAATCACCCACGTGGGGTTGAGATCTGATGCGCCTATGTCCTTCGAACCACGTGTGAGATAGTCAAAGGTGAAGAGAAAGGGCCTTCCTGCAAAGTCGTCTCTCTTGGTCAGCAGAGCTTCACGTGCGGTCGAGGCCGAGTTCACGACAACGATGTTTTGATCAGGGAGACGGAGAGTGAAAATCTTCCCATATATATTTGCGAGCTTGTGCAGTTCGATGTGCATGTTCTTTTCCCTACTCCATCTAATGACTTCAAGCATGTTCCCAAGTATGGGCAGCGGTCTTGGACCAGGGGGCATGCCTGTTGGCTTCATGACGTAGGTAAAGACTATGTAAGTCAGAACAAAGGCCATAAATGCAAGACATACTTCTTGTAGCATGTTTCAATGGTTGTATCGACGCTAGAATGAAAATAGTACAAAATCAGAAATTGATAGGAACTACAATTATATACATGGCAAATTCCACACATAATAACATACAGCTATTTCAAATAAAAGGTTAGTGCAGGTTTTGTTGCATCTTGTATACCAAGCTCCAAATGCAGTATGGCCGGCACAGGACACTCAAACAGGTCAAAGTGTTAGAGCAAAAGCAACAACCATTGTCATGTGGTCAGACGCTGACATCCTTGCTCGTCACATATTGAATATATAAGGTCATCCAAACGAGCAAAGTTAGAAGACCATCTGTTGAACAGCTAAATAGATTTACAATGTTTGTAAAAAATAATAGTAATAATAATAGACCAATCAGGCTCTTTGAAGTTTAAATTTGTTATGATTTGTTTTCTTTCAAAATTACTGGCTCTTTATAAGTTTTTCCATACAAATTCCCTCAACTTCAAAGGGGCCCTGCCTGCTTGAAATGTTGATTTTGTCGCCCAAAATTGTATTATTATTTTTTTCGGGCACTTCCGGCGGAAGTGGCCGAGTTATAAAATGCGCTTTCTTTTTTTCTTTTTCTTTTCGTTGGCCACATAATGCGAAGTATGTGATCGTATCAGTCAGGAATGCGTGTTTCAGGGTTTCGATTGGCTGAAAACGGGGGCGATGATATCCGAACGCCTAATTAAGTAATTATATGCTCAAACGGGTCAAATAGTTCCCGAGCGTATATCGAACTAAATGCGAAGTATTGTTTGCTCTAGAATATTAGAAGTACTAACACATCGTTCCGCGAGTACCGACTAGAAGTGCTGTGTAGAAGCCAGCTCGTGCTGTATCGAGAGAGAAGCAGTTGTGTTTAATATGCAGAAGAGAAATGATGCTGTATCGAAAGCAAGCCATTGATCACTTCCTTTTTTAAAAAACGATCATATAATCATTGTTTTACATGTGACATATTATTATGTCACTAAAGCGACGGTTTGATTTTCCAGTATATTTTGTTTTAATTTGGTAGATAATGTCGCTTTGCTTGCTGCATGACTGTCGTCACGCGCCGTGAAAAAAAAACGTTTAAAAGGTATCAGACAATAAAATGAAACACATTTCTGAGAAATAAAAGGATGGAAGTTTATTTTATTCTACGTTTGAAAAATTCAGAAGGAAAAGGAATCGTAAAAATCGTACTTCAAAAATTCATCAAAGCAAAGGCCGTCATGAACGCCACAGACTGAGCAAGGTCAATGTACGAAATTCGGGATCATACAGAAGTAGCTAAATTTAGCCTATTACTTGCATGCACAATTTAAAGCAGAATTTCCACGCTCAGAACGGGTCAGTGATCGGCAAACATACAATCGAAATCAAAATGTCCTTAGATTTTAGGGAACTATTTCAGAACAAGACGCTCAATGGGCGTATTGCCAGGCATCATGACAATAACGATGACAGTTGCGTGACGAGGCAGACTATGTGTTGGTGAGCATAGATAAAGATATCCGAATCGTCGAGGTACGCCTGCAAAACGTACTTGGGACGTACTTTAGGTTGAATATTCATTTCCCTCGTCACGCAACTGTCACTGTCATTGTCATAATGCCCGAGTGTACGCTCATTGAGCGTCTTGTTTTTGTATTGTCTGTCCTCTAATATACCATCAATTAACAAAAATATGAAACTATTTCATTATTTTGAACTGTTTGTTCTACCCAGCATTTACATGATTGACATGGATTCCAACGCGTTCATTATCGCTTGAATATTTCAGTGCTTTTTACTCGGGCCCAGGCCGCAGGCCGCCCGAGTTAGAAAATGCGGATTTCGGTTGTAGTAGTAGTAGTAGTCGTTTTGTTCGGCTCCAAAATGACGAGTATGCGACGTATTTAATCGTATCCGGAGTTTCAAGATTACTCAGCAGATTTGAAAAGATAAACGAGAAACAGGACTCAAGTAGATTTTGAATCTTAGTTTTGAAAGCAGCTGTAGATCTTCAAGCTATTAAAAGGTCAGGATTCTAGTTCATCGTTCAATGACTAGAAGTGGTAAAAGGACTAGAAGCTCGCTTAAATTTTTTTTTTTTTTTTTAAACAAACGCGAGGCCGTTATCGGAACCATCTGACCTATGCAACCTCAAGACGTATCATGTTCGTACTCACCGGACTAATAGTCTCCCTCGTCACTCAACTGTCACTGATTGTCATGACGTCAGAGAAATTATATTGTATTGAAGAAGATGTCCTTGTTTTATTCGACGTTCGAACCGTAACTCGAACCCGAACTCGATTCCAAACTCGACGTTTCGGGATCTGAAGCTAGAGAGGGGGCCTTTACACAAACTCATCAACAAAATCAAATCAATGGAACTCAAAGTCAAAAGGTAATCAAATGAACTCAAAGGCAAATCAAATGAACTCGACACATACATGTATATACATAGTCTCCCTCGTCACGCAACTGTCAGTCATTGTCAGGTCTCTCCTCGCGCAACTGACATTGTCCTTGTTCTTCAACCAACTGGCATTCATTTTCAAGTACTTCCTCGAACAACTGACATTTTCGTTTTCACAATGCCCGAGTGAACGCTCATTGAGCGTCTTGTTTGTATAATAAATGCATAAATATTTGCTTTCTGCGACTTGTATCAGTTAAATTTGAAGATAATGTGAATTAAACAAATATAAAAATCCAAGCCAATCGTGGATTAGAAAAAAAAAAAAAAAAGTTCTGCTGAAAGGGACGGCCCACTGGAAACCGAAAAGGCCGCCGATTTACACGAAACAAAACTTTTGTTTATAACCATTGCATACAACTAGCTTACAACATGATATTGGAGTCGTAAGTAAGTTGTAGGGATGACTTTGGAGGACACAACTCGTGTTGTAAGCTAGTTGTATGTGATGGTTGTAGGCAAAAGTTGTTCCGTGTAAATAGGCCTTAATGGTTTATCAATGAAGACATTTCAATTATTTCAAGATTGTGGCTGATATCAAGGGCAATTTTAATTTAGAAAAGAAAATTGCATTTATTACAAAACACAAATATCACAAGCCCGAACACATGGTTGGAACTGGCTACGCGGTAGAAAGTTGTCTTGCTCGTAAAATATGCTTTTAAAAGCGTATGTGAACATTAGTTTGTCAGACTGTTTAGATTGTGTGAGCAGCCATGACATGAGCTGAAAAGCCTGCTGAAAGGGTCAAGCTTGTGATGAAAGGCAGAGCATTTTCTAAGCGACCTTGACCAAATCACAGAACCAATTGCATATATATTTGCTAACTAAATCATTGAATTCCTGAGATGTGAATATTGCATCGACACACCATTGCTACAGGCTCGTGTAGAGTCATGAGACTTGACTAGAATATATATCATCAGTCATAAAATACACTGACAAACGCATTACGTGTGTATCGTATTCAAGATTATTACGGCATTTACACGCGTTGTGAATTGAGTTGAATTGACTTTAAAATACGGCACACGACATCAAATACACTGACAAATCAATCGCATTACGTGTATCTTAATTATTCAAGTTTATTACATTTACACTGATGCGTTTAGGTACGCTTCGTCATGCTCTCTTGAAGAGCAATACAGTATAGCAGGAGTTTGCACTAACGCTGATTGCAGACAAAATGAGCGAGTGAAGTATTAAATATATAAAGTATTAAAACTTCCTCTGATTTGAGGATATGATTTCTAGTGTGGCAGGCGCCTTGGCTTGCCTACAAGACGAGCGACGAAAAACCAGGGATGTACAATAACCACTGAGGACGTAAACAATCCTCTGGCCGTGGTCATCCTCAGTGTCTGCACTCGCTCACATCGGTGTGGAAATGCAATTCAAGCTTTACCCGATTAACATTCAGATTCAAAACGGCAGCTACGACTCCAGCTCTGTGTGAATAGTTTCAAAGTCGTGGAGCTTATAAAATGTTATTTACATTATGTATGTAAAGTAGACGAACGCTTGCAGTGGTAAATCGACAACGAATGTCATTGAGTCGTTCTAGTTTAGAATACGATTGGTTAAGGTTTTTGTAGTACGACTATTTAGAACGACAGATCGATATTTATACAGAAAACTTACCTAAAAGCTTACGCACCAAGACGTATCTGCTACACAATTCAACGAAGCACGTCACACGTGAATATTGACACAGGGGACCCAACAAGAGTAACCGACGTTGCCATGGTTTTCACTTATTAATATAAGTACATCGTTTTAATTATATTTGTTTTGTAGAGGGCAATTTAGAAAAGCTTAAACACTAAATAACTAATTAGTACTAAATAGCACTGATGAAACAATAGAAAACAATATGAGAAATACCTAGTTTAGCACTATTTAAAGTAAGTATTATTTCACGCTTTTCTAAATTGCACTCTAAATAACGAGATGCATAATTATATTAAGTACGGCGATTTGCAAAAAATTTGTAAAATAAATAAATATCAATACATCGGGTGCATTGTGGGTAATTTTTATCAGAAAACGGCGCCCGATTAAAGGGGCACTGTCACGACGCGCGCATCGTCAATTTTAATGATATGCTGAGATTTTTAATGATATGCAGAGGTCAACGAACTCGTTTGTTGCGCTAGTAAATTTCAATGTTGTGTTTTGAAAGTGTTTTACCGTCAAGCTTTCGCAGAGTGCTTCCAAGTTATTCAGAATATATAACCTTTACAGCGTGTGACCTAAATATTTCATGAAATAAGTACTTATTATAGCGACTTCTGGCGAAGGAACGGCGATAAATAGCAGACAATCCGAGGTGACAACTCCGGTCTCAGATGAAGTTATTCACATTTCACATCGCTAAAAACCAAGTCCGTATTACTTCTTTGCTTCAAAAAAGACTAACGAAGATGTACATGTCACTACTGTATAAGGTACTCGTGTTTTCTTAAATTGTAAGCTGAGTACAAAAGAGTACGCGCAAAAAGAACTGCACAATATAATTATCGTGTGAAAAGTATAATCACTGAGTTCTCTTTGCCGTTGTGTCACTACTTCCAAACCTCGCAATAATAAAAAACTCATACAATGTGACAGTTGTTTGCAATAGCTTCAGTTCATATGAACTCGAAGGAATACATTGATATGATGTATACAACTGAGTTATTTTTGAGAACATAATAATTCGAGTGAATAAGTTAATGAACGCGTTGTCAAACATTGTTGTCGTTATATGAAAACCTTTGAAATATTCGCTGGTAGACAAGAGTTGTCTACCAACAAAGGTTTTCATACACATTTTTTGAAAATTTGTGAAGCGATCTTTTCCAAACTTCATCTTTTTACTCATTTCAACGAGCTCTTTCCAGGGTATCAGGTCGTTTCGCTTCTAAAACTTTTCGCCTCCACATTCAAAAGTCGTTTCGCTTCTAATGGCAAGTCATTTCGCTTCTAATGACAGGTCCGTTCGCTTCTAAATGAAAGTGATGAAATATCAAGAGAAATTTCAAGAAACATCGTGAAATACTAAGAGGAGGCTAGTGAAATACATTATATATGTTAAATACTTGATATCGTGAGGACAATATTTACCTCCATTTACGAGTTATTAACCACAGTCTGTGATTCTTAGACTGGGAAAGGCTCGATTTTCGATTTTCAAACATTCAGAGTAAAGGCTTGTTTACACGACATAGTTTAAGCGATTGGGTTGTTATTAGCAGTGATCGCGACAAAGCGAGTGTAGAGGTAATTATCATTCAGATAAAAGCCTAATTTTCCCAAGCGGTCACTCCATGGATGCGAAAGCACTGTTGTGTGACATCAGCAAGGTTCCTTCAGCAACAAACAATCAAACCCCGCGATAAACTTAAGTCCCTAGTTGGTGGATTCACTTATTTTGTGCACAAGAACATGTATTGTGTTTAAAAAAGCTTATTTTAAAGATAGGAAAGAAAATAAAAGTATATTTCCCAAGCGTTACAGCGTTACTTTTTCGATGCGAAAGCACTGTTGTGTGACTTGAATGTGACAGCTCAGTAACCAAGCTATAAACCAGTTATATAATTAATCCGACTTGAAGTAAGAAGAATCCAGTAAGAAACTGATAATAAATGGACAATATGGGAACGAACGCGGCTTTCGCCGTTTATAAGCTTACTATAAATAACCAGTTTCATCGGCAAATGACTCGATCTCTTATTATAACCATAAATAAGAAGTTTTCATTTTATTTCTTAGTTCAATATCTGCTATAACATATAACGTATCTTTGTTCATAAATGTTTTTTAAGATGCTTCCGCACGTTTGTTGTTTACAGTTGCTAGCTACGGCCGGTGTTGTGGTTACGGCGTTGTTTGTCACGCATCACTCGATCGAACGTAACTTGTGCTGAATAACACGTTTGACATCTAGATCAAACAAACATCAAATAAAGTGGACTGATTTAAATCTTCAGATGTTTCTTTATGATTAGAGAATTATACTTAAAACCACAGGCTCACCAGCCTCTGTTTGTGTATTGGAGTTATTGGGCTTCCTGTATCTTATTTGGGGGTTGCTTGTGTATTGGGCTTCCTGTGTCTTATTTGATCGGCTGCTGGCCGTTGAGTAAACTTATAAGCTAAGTCAGTGAAAGAATACCCTGCGAGCTGAGGGTTTTTCTAATTCGCATCACTCGAACGTACGGTATTGGCTGTAAAGGTCCGCTATTTTCCTTTTAATGACTCTTACGTTCTTGGTAATGAAAAACCAATTCGGCCGTACTGATATGATACATTCAAAATATCAAAATAATAACGATCGTACTGCCGACAGTCGGTGTATATATACCGTGTATCGGCCGACAGTTGGTAGGTTGTCGACCGACTGTCGATAGTTTGTTGGTCGACAAGTTGGCCGACAGTTGACCGAAATCGTCTCTTGGTACGTGATTCTACTATTACCGTGTTGATCAGTAGCGTCACCAATGTTTACAATTCCCTAAGATGCGAAGCTTGGAGCTTGTCTATATAAGGAGGGGCAATTGTTTAATAATCCAATCAGAATTCGAGTAAACTCGAAGCGAATAACTTGACTGTATAGGTCAATTACTCACTGTCCAGTTCTTCTTATGTTAGGGAAATACAAATGATTACTGTCCAATTCTTCAAACTCTTATGTTATAATACACGTATTTCGCGTATTTGTAAAGTAATTTCCAAAATCGGTAGTCAGTTAGGACATCTATCTGATCAATAAGTATATCAAACCCCGGGAACAAGCCTTCCTTCGATTCCTTAGAAGCGAACGGACCATCGGCAACATTATTAGGAAGTATATTATTTTAGAAGCGAAAGGACTTGGAGGCGAAAAGTTTAGAAGCGAAACGACTGGAGGCGAAAAGTTTTATGATAATCATTTTTTTTTATTCTGTCTCTCCTATAAGTTTTGAAATTACGTGATCCCTTATTACACATCACAGCATTACAACATGATGATCTACGATTCATTGTTAACCATCTGTAAGCATAAGTATTTTAGTATTACTCGACAACGTCAGCTATAACGATCAGAAGTGCAAGGGATCAGGAAAATACCTTGATATTTGGAATCCCATTTCGAGAGCATGTCTTACGAATGGGACTCATCCGGTGACAAAATACCAAAAACAACAGCCTATTGTCTTCTATTCCTCATCTCTATCTTTGGCAATTCTCTCATCGTATGGACAATCTTCAAAGACAGCCGATTGAGATCAACAACCAATTTTTTGGTGGCCAACATGGCTGTCAGTGATCTTCTTTCCACTCTGGTTGTGGTTCCTGGAAGTGCTGTAACGGTAAACTTCGATGGCAGATGGTTGATCGACGGTGATACTGGACTTGCCTTGTGCAAACTTACGCCATTTATCGGAGACGTTTCTACCGCAGTTTCTTTTTACAGTTGTCTATTTATCGCCATAGATCGATACTACTGTGTGGCTCATCCAATCACAGGAAGCTTCAGCAAATCTCGACTAAAATACATCATTGCGGGGATTTGGATCTTTGCAGTTATCATCACGTCCCCTTATCTGTTCTACCTCCGTCTCTTTGAACCCATGAATTACTGTTCGTACGATAGTCAATCTTTCAACGTTTACAGGTATGTTCAGATTATTCTGAACGTTGGTCTACCAATCCCTGTCATTACCATCATGTATGTATTGATCGTCTATAGACTGCGTCGTCATAAAGTACCTGGACAGGAAAGTCACTCGTTCAGAAGAAGAAGAGAGCAACAAAACAGGAAAGTGTTGAAAATATCCGTTGTCATCGTCGCTCTATTATACCTCAGCTGGGGTTTTGTAGTCATTGTTCATATTTTAGAATTAGAGGGAAAGTTTGACAAACTATCGTATTCAGTATATTTCGATTTAACGTTCGCCGCAGGTTTTGTGGCACACATGAGTTTCTGCTACAACTTCTTCATTTATCTAATATTCAATAATATTTACCGGGAAAACTTCAAAACCATGATCTCGAAGTGTTGTTGTACTTGTACTGTTGTTAATACTGTAGAGAAAATGAAACTAGTCAGCAAATAAATGTACTTATAAATGTTGTACTTGTACTGTGGATAATACTGTAGAAGAAGATCAACAGTTAGAAAACGCGGTATGAGGTGTAGAGAAAATGAAACTAGTCAGCAAATAAATGTACTTATAAATGGTGTACTTGTACTGTGGATAATAGTGTAGAAGAAGAACAACAGTTGGAGGAAGTATGACTTGCCAAGACAATGAAATGTTAAGGCTTCAGTTGGCTTTTTTCAGATTCATGGAAAATCACATTTTCCGAAATATCTCCATGCAGTTTAAAACTATGAAATATAAATTTATACCATAAGTCACACTTATGCTCCTTAATATTGTAAGCGGGATAAAGTTGACTTCCGTTGGTCACGTGACATTAAGGCGAGAAAAACATAAATTTGCAAATGGGCTGATGGGTGTCTTTTATTTCAAAGTTATTTTGATGTGAAATTGTTAAGTTCGATGAGCTTAATAACAATCTGTCCGGTATGGTTGACTTTAGTTTTGTGTTAATGAGAAAAATGACAATATTGAAATTCATGACATGGTCACGTGACCCATTTTGCCAATTATAATAATAATAATAATAATAATAATAATAATAATAATAATAATAATAAATAATAATAATAATAATAATAATAATAATAATAATAATAATAATAATAATAATTATTATTATTATTATTATTATTATTATATTAGTGCAAACACTAAAGCCGTGAAACAGTACAATCTAGTTAGTGTTAAATAGCACCAATGGAACAGTAGAAAACATTGCACTATTTAGTGCTAATTAGAGTTAGCAATGTTTCACGGTTATAGTGGTTGCACTCTATTATTATTATTATTATTATTATTATTATTATTATTATTATTATTATTATTATTATTATTATTATTATTATTATTATTATTATTATTATTATTATTATTATTATTATTATTATTATTATTATTATTATTATTATTATTATTATTATTATTATTATTATTATTATTATTATTATTATTATTATTATTATTATTATTATTATTATTATTATTTATTCGTATCTTATGGAAGCATATCAATTTTCCGTTGCTTCTGCAGAAAATACTTCCTTTGGTTGCTATGTGGTTGCTATGATATATGTGTCTTGCATATGACAGCTGATCTATTCCACAACAGGCATTCGAGAACCATGTGTCCCGGATTAAAGGACATTGTTATAATTTGACCACCATTTGATACATTCATATAACAGCCATCTGATTGGCACCCAGCAATATTGTGAAACAATTTGCTAATTGTGCCCTACGTCATCCATTATTCATCTCAATGTGAGTCTCTTGAAATCAATATACAATTTCTGCAAACTCACCAAGAAATCATGTTGATGAAAGTTAAATCCATCACTTTTCAATAGAATAATATCTGCTTGATAGCACATGGGGGGGAATCTTACAAATACTCGAAGGTAATTTTAATTACCTTTATTATTTAATTTTAAAAATAAAGATATTCAGGATATTTTAAAGCTGATTGACATGAAGCAATTTGGGTTTACGAGGAATGAGGATGTTTGGAATTTGCAGTCAGGATTCATAATATTAATTATTTAGGATTTGTCTCTGACATAATAAACTTTAAAAATTATAGACGTTTCGATCTTTGACCAAAGACCTTCATCAGTATGGAAAGCAAACTTTAAAAAATGGTCTATAATTTTTAAAGTTGAATGAGTCAAAGAGAAATCCTAATGAAAATGTTTGCTAGGTTTGAAAACAATAAATCATGCCTATGGGATTAACAAAAAGTATCAAGCGTCTTCACAAAGAATACATAATTGAAGTTGAGTAGGCCATCACGTATAGCACAGCTGACGTTACAACTGTCGCACAATAATTAGATTACCACGATTAGAACAATGTACGTACGTTCATTATAACTTGATGTCAATAGACTTCAATTACGTTTTCGTGAGGAATTTTCATCAGATGAATTTCACCTGTTCAACACATCGACACATCATTATCAACAAACAAAAATTACATTGCTGCAAACTCAACAAGAAATCATGTGGATGAAATGCAAATCCATCAAAGTAAGTAGATTTTAGACTTTACTTTATTATGAAATCGCTAGCTTATAGCTAAAGGTTATTCCTTCTACTTCTACTTTGATTCGTTTTCTCATTCTCGTCCGAGATTACTCCTTACATTCATATTTCAACTTTCTTTTCTGCTCTGTTTGTTAAGTACGAGTACTCTATTTCGAGTAAATATATATAGTTTATTACAGTTAGAGTTGTGTAATATGGCTGGTATTTTGACGAGTCAAACTACAAATAGGCGAGTAAAATTATCCAGCCGTATTACTCAACTCTAACTGTATTAAATTGTTTATTATACGACAAGAAAATTAACCAGAAAAAAACGTATTTCTTTTCGTACAAATTAAAAGTTGTTTTTTGTGATCTGTTGGTGAAATGCGCATGATATCACACATTCGTCTCCATGCACCTGTCCTGTTTACACCGTCATATTCAAAATTCATTTCGTCCACCATCTGCAAAAAAAACATAATTATTAACTACGGTATTAGTCCTGAGAACCTACAAAAAGTATTTCAACTCGCGTTCAAAATAACTAAAGATACAAAACTTTCCGAGTTTCAGATAAATATTATTCACAACATCCTACCCACGCGGACTTCTCTTTTTCGTTTTGGCATAACTGACTCAAACATCTGTCTTTCTTGCAAAGAAAAACAACATACGCTAGAGCATATGTTTTGGGCATGTCCTTCAGTTCAGAATTTCTAGAGGCTGTTTGTAGGGTGGTGGAAAACTAAATGTAGCCAAATTGTAGTTATTTCAAAAAGTAATGTATTGTATGGCGAACTCGGATATATTGAAAATAGAAATTGCTTAAACTATATATTATTAGTGGCGAAATCATTACATTTTTCTTTCTTGTATTCATGAGCAGGCACTATTTTTATAAGTTTGAATTCTTACTTCCACATAAACTAGCTGTTATTGAGGCTGTTGAAAATAAAAGAGTAAAGAAAAAACAAATTCGCTCAACACGTGGAACAAATTATCTAACTATATTGCAAATGCACATACCTATTTCGTTTCATGTTTTACAAGATAATATTCTGTTGAACATAGACATAGACATGGACTTTATTTAGTACCAGAAGTTTGCATACAATTAAGTTTATAAGTTAAGTTAATTACCTGAACAATGGTAAGTTCAGCTAAGTTAATTAGCGCAGCTGAACAATGTTAACTATAATTGTATATTATTGTAAAATGCTGTATCTTATTCTGAACAATAACAGGAGCCCATATTACTCCTGACAATAAATTAAAAAAAAGTGTTACTTAAAATAAAATTTGAAAATAATTATCATGTAAACTTGGCGTATTCGTCGATGGTGGACCTGACTACATTATTATAAAATGCAATATCTTATTCTGAACAATAAACATTAAAAAATATAAACAAAAATAAAAATAAAAATGATGATAATAAATAAGTGTTACGTACTGTAAAAAAAAAAACTCTGGATAGTTAGTTCGCATGTAAACGTGGCGTAATCATCGATGATGGAGCTGATTGAGAAATACACAGTCAAACAAAAGTTAAGAGCATCGAGGAATGTTCTGAGAATATATTATTAACGAATACAAACACAATTGCATTGCTACAAACTCAACAAGAATCATGTTCATGAAAGTTAAATCCATCAAAGTAAGTATTTTTTAGACTTTTCTTTATTGAAGTCGCTTGGTTAATAATTATTCATTCTAATTCTACTTTGATTCGTGTTCTCATTCAGGTACTTCATCCTTATATTAATAGTTCAACTCATTTCGTTTCTGCTCTGTTCTAAGTACGTACCCTATTCCTAGTAAGTCTCTGGGTATATTTATAAACAGGTGTCAAGTTTTTGAAAGACTAAAAACATTCCACAAAACTGAATGTTAAAGATTCATTGTCATGTAGAGAAAACCGCGCAGGAATGATTTCCATTCAATGTTCACCATTGATTAGCTATTCGGAAATATTAAAAACAGCGACATTTAACGTTTTATCGATGCCTTTGCTACGGAATATGACCACTCCCTCATTAATGGTTTTTGTGATTTGTTGGTGAAACCGTCAAAGTACAAATAGGCGAGTAAAAATATCCAGCCGTAATACACAACTCTAACGTACTGTAATAAATTGTTTATTATACAACATCAAAATTAACCAGAAAAAACGTATTTTTTTCGGTACAAATTAAAAGTTGTTTTTGTGATTTGTTGGTGAAAAAGCGCGCGATATCGGCACACATATTTTAATGCTACATGGAAGCTCCTACTTATGGGCTCCTGAAATTATAGAGTAAATAAAACATTCATTCATTCATTCATGTATTCATTCAACTTTTCACTATAATACTCTCTGCTTGATAGCAAATAGGCTGCAGTGTTGTCCCTCAGTCGAAGTTAATTTTAATTACCTTTATTATTTAATTTTAAAAATAACGATATTCAGGGTCTTTTAAATCTGATTGACATGTAGATTTTGGGAAGGATATAAGCAGTTTTTAGTAGAAAAGATAGACGAGAATGAGGATGTTTGCTGCGTTTGAAAACAATAAATAATGGCCATGGAATTTGAAAAATATCAAGCGTCTTCACAAATAATACATCATGAAGTTGAGTAGGCTATCAGTATAGAACAGCTGACGTTACATCTGTCGCACAATAATTAGATTACCACGATTAGTACATTGTACGTACGGTCATTATAGCTTGATATCAATAGACTTCAATTACGGTTTCGTGAGGAATTTTCATCAGCTGAATTTCACCTGTTCAACACATCGACACATCATTATCAACAAACAAAAATTACATTGCTGCAAACTCAACAAGAAATCATGTGGATGAAATGCAAATCCATCAAAGTAAGTAGATTTTAGACTTTACTTTGTTATGATGTCGCTAGCTTATAGCTGACGGTTATTCCTTCTAACTCTACTTTGATTCGTATTCTCATTCTCGATCGTCCGAGATTACTCCTTACATTCATATTTCAACTTTTTTTTCTGCTCTGTTTGTTAAGTATGAGTTCCCTATTTCGTGTAAATATATATAAGTTATTACAGTTAGAGTTGTGTAATATGGCTGGTATTTTGACGAGTCAAACTACAAATAGGCGAGTAATTAATGTCCAGCCGTATTACTCAACTCTAACTGTAATAAATTGTTTATTATACGACAAGAAAATTAACCAGAAAAAAACGTATTTTTTTTTTCGTACAAATTAAAAGTTGTTTTTTGTGATCTGTTGGTGAAATGCGCATGATATCACACATTCGTCTGCATGCACCTGTTCTGTTTACACCGTCATATTCAAAATTCATTTCGTCCACCTTCTGCAAAAAAACATAATTATTAACTACGGTATTAGTCCTGAGAACCTACAAAAAGTATTTCAACTCGCGTTCAAAATAACTAAAGATACAAAACTTTCCGAGTTTCAGATAAATATTATTCACAACATCCTACCCACGCGGACTTCTCTTTTTCGTTTTGGCATAACTGACTCAAACATCTGTCTTTCTTGCAAAGAAAAACAACATACGCTAGAGCATATGTTTTGGGCATGTCCTTCAGTTCAGAATTTCTAGAGGCTGTTTGTAGGGTGGTGGAAAACTAAATGTAGCCAAATTGTAGTTATTTCAAAAAGTAATGTATTGTATGGCGAACTCGGATATATTGAAAATAGAAATTGCTTAAACTATATATTATTAGTGGCGAAATCATTACATTTTTCTTTCTTGTATTCATGAGCAGGCACTATTTTTATAAGTTTGAATTCTTACTTCCACATAAACTAGCTGTTATTGAGGCTGTTGAAAATAAAAGAGTAAAGAAAAAACAAATTCGCTCAACACGTGGAACAAATTATCTAACTATATTGCAAATGCACATACCTATTTCGTTTCATGTTTTACAAGATAATATTCTGTTGAACATAGACATAGACATGGACTTTATTTAGTACCAGAAGTTTGCATACAATTAAGTTTATAAGTTAAGTTAATTACCTGAACAATGGTAAGTTCAGCTAAGTTAATTAGCGCAGCTGAACAATGTTAACTATAATTGTATATTATTGTAAAATGCTGTATCTTATTCTGAACAATAACAGGAGCCCATATTACTCCTGACAATAAATTAAAAAAAAGTGTTACTTAAAATAAAATTTGAAAATAATTATCATGTAAACTTGGCGTATTCGTCGATGGTGGACCTGACTACATTATTATAAAATGCAATATCTTATTCTGAACAATAAACATTAAAAAATATAAACAAAAATAAAAATAAAAATGATGATAATAAATAAGTGTTACGTACTGTAAAAAAAAAAACTCTGGATAGTTAGTTCGCATGTAAACGTGGCGTAATCATCGATGATGGAGCTGATTGAGAAATACACAGTCAAACAAAAGTTAAGAGCATCGAGGAATGTTCTGAGAATATATTATTAACGAATACAAACACAATTGCATTGCTACAAACTCAACAAGAATCATGTTCATGAAAGTTAAATCCATCAAAGTAAGTATTTTTTAGACTTTTCTTTATTGAAGTCGCTTGGTTAATAATTATTCATTCTAATTCTACTTTGATTCGTGTTCTCATTCAGGTACTTCATCCTTATATTAATAGTTCAACTCATTTCGTTTCTGCTCTGTTCTAAGTACGTACCCTATTCCTAGTAAGTCTCTGGGTATATTTATAAACAGGTGTCAAGTTTTTGAAAGACTAAAAACATTCCACAAAACTGAATGTTAAAGATTCATTGTCATGTAGAGAAAACCGCGCAGGAATGATTTCCATTCAATGTTCACCATTGATTAGCTATTCGGAAATATTAAAAACAGCGACATTTAACGTTTTATCGATGCCTTTGCTACGGAATATGACCACTCCCTCATTAATGGTTTTTGTGATTTGTTGGTGAAACCGTCAAAGTACAAATAGGCGAGTAAAAATATCCAGCCGTAATACACAACTCTAACGTACTGTAATAAATTGTTTATTATACAACATCAAAATTAACCAGAAAAAACGTATTTTTTTCGGTACAAATTAAAAGTTGTTTTTGTGATTTGTTGGTGAAATGCGCGCGATATCGGCACACATATTTTAATGCTACATGGAAGCTCCTACTTATGGGCTCCTGAAATTATAGAGTAAATAAAACATTCATTCATTCATTCATGTATTCATTCAACTTTTCACTATAATACTCTCTGCTTGATAGCAAATAGGCTGCAGTGTTGTCCCTCAGTCGAAGTTAATTTTAATTACCTTTATTATTTAATTTTAAAAATAACGATATTCAGGGTCTTTTAAATCTGATTGACATGTAGATTTTGGGAAGGATATAAGCAGTTTTTAGTAGAAAAGATAGACGAGAATGAGGATGTTTGCTGCGTTTGAAAACAATAAATAATGGCCATGGAATTTGAAAAATATCAAGCGTCTTCACAAATAATACATCATGAAGTTGAGTAGGCTATCAGTATAGAACAGCTGACGTTACATCTGTCGCACAATAATTAGATTACCACGATTAGTACATTGTACGTACGGTCATTATAGCTTGATATCAATAGACTTCAATTACGGTTTCGTGAGGAATTTTCATCAGCTGAATTTCACCTGTTCAACACATCGACACATCATTATCAACAAACAAAAATTACATTGCTGCAAACTCAACAAGAAATCATGTGGATGAAATGCAAATCCATCAAAGTAAGTAGATTTTAGACTTTACTTTGTTATGATGTCGCTAGCTTATAGCTGACGGTTATTCCTTCTAACTCTACTTTGATTCGTATTCTCATTCTCGATCGTCCGAGATTACTCCTTACATTCATATTTCAACTTTTTTTTCTGCTCTGTTTGTTAAGTATGAGTTCCCTATTTCGTGTAAATATATATAAGTTATTACAGTTAGAGTTGTGTAATATGGCTGGTATTTTGACGAGTCAAACTACAAATAGGCGAGTAATTAATGTCCAGCCGTATTACTCAACTCTAACTGTAATAAATTGTTTATTATACGACAAGAAAATTAACCAGAAAAAAACGTATTTTTTTTTCGTACAAATTAAAAGTTGTTTTTTGTGATCTGTTGGTGAAATGCGCATGATATCACACATTCGTCTGCATGCACCTGTTCTGTTTACACCGTCATATTCAAAATTCATTTCGTCCACCTTCTGCAAAAAAACATAATTATTAAACTACGGTATTAGTCCTGAGAACCTACAAAAAGTATTTCAACTCGCGTTCAAAATAACTAAAGATACAAAACTTTCCGAGTTTCAGATAAATATTATTCACAACATCCTACCCACGCGGACTTCTCTTTTTCGTTTTGGCATAACTGACTCAAACATCTGTCTTTCTTGCAAAGAAAAACAACATACGCTAGAGCATATGTTTTGGGCATGTCCTTCAGTTCAGAATTTCTGGAGGCTGTTTGTAGGGTGGTGGAAAACTAAATGTAGCCAAATTGTAGTTATTTCAAAAAGTAATGTATTGTATGGCGAACTCGGATATATTGAAAATAGAAATTGCTTAAACTATATATTATTAGTGGCGAAATCATTACATTTTTCTTTCTTGTATTCATGAGCAGGCACTATTTTTATAAGTTTGAATTCTTACTTCCACATAAACTAGCTGTTGTTGAGGCTGTTGAAAATGAAAGAGTAAAGAAAAAACAAATTCGCTCAACACGTGGAACAAATTATCTAACTATATTGCAAATGCACATACCTATTTCGTTTCATGTTTTACAAGATAATATTCTGTTGAACATAGACATAGACATGGACTTTATTTAGTACCAGAAGTTTGCATACAATTAAGTTTATAAGTTAAGTTAATTACCTGAACAATGGTAAGTTCAGCTAAGTTAATTAGCGCAGCTGAACAATGTTAACTATAATTGTATATTATTGTAAAATGCTGTATCTTATTCTGAACAATAACAGGAGCCCATATTACTCCTGACAATAAATTAAAAAAAAGTGTTACTTAAAATAAAATTTGAAAATAATTATCATGTAAACTTGGCGTATTCGTCGATGGTGGACCTGACTACATTATTATAAAATGCAATATCTTATTCTGAACAATAAACATTAAAAAATATAAACAAAAATAAAAAAAAAAAAATGATGATAATAAATAAGTGTTACGTACTGTAAAAAAAAAAACCTCTGGATAGTTAGTTCGCATGCATGTAACGTGGCGTAATCATCGATGATGGAGCTGATTGAGAAATACACAGTCAAACAAAAGTTAGAGCATCGAGGAATGTTCTGAGAATATATTATTAACGAATACAAACACAATTGCATTGCTACAAACTCAACAAGAATCATGTTCATGAAAGTTAAATCCATCAAAGTAAGTATTTTTTAGACTTTTCTTTATTGAAGTCGCTTGGTTAATAATTATTCATTCCAATTCTACTTTGATTCGTGTTCTCATTCAGGTACTTCATCCTTATATTAATAGTTCAACTCATTTCGTTTCTGCTCTGTTCTAAGTACGTACCCTATTCCTAGTAAGTCTCTGGGTATATTTATAAACAGGTGTCAAGTTTTTGAAAGACTAAAAACATTCCACAAAACTGAATGTTAAAGATTCATTGTCATGCATTCTCGTCCCCAGACCCTTCTCAGCTTTCTAACGAAAAATCGTAGGCTCTGGTAAGAGACAAACCGGAAGACCCAGATTCTAGGTCGTCAGATATGCGCATGCTCAATATTTTCTAACTTCCGGTTACAGAATTGATCAGAATTGTCGGACTTCAGCGAAGTACGATGCTCTAGAAACCGACTTTAATAATATACATTTCAGTTTAAAAGAAAAACAGATATCAGCGGCATACATAGTATGAAGAATTTTGAGTTCATTCTACAGCCCGCAAGCTATGCGTGTATTCGGGGTGTATTACATTGTAACTGAATTACAGTGAAATCAGTTCAAAATATAATTGTAATCACGGTAAATATAAAAGCAAAAATATATTTAGCTAGATCTTCCGACGCTTGCGCTGGATATCTCCTCTACAACCATTCCAATTGCATATAAAGCATTTATTCACTCAACGAAAAGAACACTGATCAGTGATCAGACACCGACGGCAAAAAGTGCTTCAATTTTGAATAATTAGGTTCGTGTTTTACCTTTCACATCACTGAAACTCTACAACGAGTTTGACGAACATAAACAAAGATTGATTAAGTATTCTTCCCACAGGATCGGCAAATCTTTGATCCATCAAAGCTTAACGGTTCGTTTTTGAGTGGTCTTGGAAATGATCATAGTAATTTCGCCACTTAACACTTCGACAGTGGAGGAGCAGATATCCAACTTAAAAACAAGAATCTCATGTGCTATGTTATAAAGGATGAAAGATGACTTAAAAGTGCCAAAATTCGTATTCTCTTTGCATATTATTGTAGTTGTGCATATTTGACGCTAATTATGCATGAATTATTTCGACCAATCAAATTGAGGCTTGAGACGTCTCTTACCAGAGCCTACGATTTTTCGTTAGAAAGCTGAGAAGGGTCTGGGGACGAGAATGCATTGTCATGTAGAGAAAACCTCGCAGGAATGATTTGCATTCAATGTTCACCATTGATTAGCTATTCGGAAATATTAAAAACAGTGACGGTCTTAGCCGACGAAAAATAAATTAAAATATCGATCAACCTTGGCGAACTGAATCTAACGCACCTCGCACTAGTTGTACTGAACTTCTGATACGACTTTCAAATAAACGAAATGTGGATTATAGCATCAGACTTCCCTAGAATTTGTTGTAATGTGCCGACTTGAATCTTCTATATCGATTGGCGGCGAAATTTATGCCATCTTTGAAAAGCGGTTTTTCAAATTTGCATAATTTTAACAAAGTTTGTTAGTTCAACTCATGGTGTTTGCAAATCAGAAAATATACAATTGGGATCCTCAATTGCTTTGAAATGGCAGATATCTGAAGTTACCGCAAAAGCCGTTTCTTTTCCCCTAAAAAATATTTTGTGGTTGGTCATTTTTAGTTGCCACAAATGTTTGTTTCGCCAACATCAAATATGAAGTTTGTAGTGTAATTATGTAGCTATAAGGAACGCCGACAATGCATGTTACATCGTTCAATTCTAAGTTCAATTCTTGAGTATTTTCCCCAACGATCAATTAAGGTAAGACGACAGCGCTGATAGGGGGCGCATTGCGTGGTGTACTGTGTACAGCGCAATTGTACTACACGTAATGAACTTGAAGGCTATATCAGCAAGCAATCCTCTCTTACAGCTTACATCAATTTATTTGATCATATCGATGCATGGACTGACTGGTACTTCAAACTGGCTATGTCGCGCGTTTGTTCCAGTTCCAGCGTAGGTACGTATATTGAATGTCGCAGTTAACTTGTCATCAATATATTTGTACACGCGTCTGGTTCACAGTGCTCCATGTACTGTTGATTCACAGAAACTTGATAATCAGTCGGGCTTCCTGTGGAATGTAATGTCCAAGTTATACAATATAATGGGCGTTTTTATCTCGTAACACGGTTATTTTTTCACGTCACACTTGCGGCAAATGTTGGGCTTGAAATGACTGGACATGTTCGAATCCATGAATATAAGCCTCCATCAACAACATAGATTAACTTTATGCAACTCATTTTAGCTTTGGGGTTTCTGTGTAAAAGAGAGAGAGACTCGAGAGAAGAGAAAACGTCGACGAAAGTGGAGTAGGACCAATATTGTCACTCGTGACTCGTGTTGTCGCTCATCATCATGCAGTTTCAGCAACATGATTTGTTTTTGAATACAGAATAGCCTTGTGAAAACTCTTCAAACGCCACAACGATCATTACAAGATACCAGTAAACCACATCCAAGAATAAATTGAATTAAGTCACTCAGTTTTGTCGAAATAGTTTGATGAAAGAAAACTATGTCTTTGAAAGTCAACAGCCTTTTTGAAAAACAAAACACAGCAATTTTCACGACTTTATCCTTAGATTTTCCATCGGATTTAGTATTTTAATGCACTGTCGAATCGATTCCATCTATTATTGGGAATGTTGTTATTAATTATTCAATTGCAAGGCAGAACACATGCAGGCCGGAAAGTACAAACAGCGACATTCTTCATGCAGGGTTCTTGTTGAGTTCGCAGTAGTTTTCGGCGTCCATGTTGTTCATTCAATCCATGAAACTTACACGAACCTCAGTTCGCTAAGAATAATAATATAATTTATTTCTTAAAAATGCATTTCAAAAAACTCAATGCTTTTTACAAAAAAAAATATATTAAAAAATTAAAATTAATTCAGGTTTAAGCTGGCGGTCAATAACGTTAATTCTCAATATAGTTAAAATCCTCACACTAATCATTATTATGCAATTTTAAAAAACATTGAAAATATAGGTATTACAGTGCGACTACTACAACCAAGGCCACCCAAACAAATTTTGAATCAAATCATCTAATCACATTTGTGACGCTGAATAACAGAATGATGTCGAATTCTGTAATTTAAGCTGTTTCTTGTTCACTCTTGATCGTATACATACACATATAAAGTAAAATATATGCTTTTAAAGCGACATTTTGAAAATTTGTCCAGATTCTATTGTCTAACAGACTCAATTGTGATTGGATAATTTGCATGAAAATTTGTTTGGGTGGCCTTGGTTGGTGTAGTCACACTATAAGCCTTGACCAGAAGTGACCGTTCGCGTTCAAGGGATAGAGTAAAGCAGTTTATTCGATGAACGAAGATTCCGGGATGGCTTGATGGCGAAACATTTCGTACGGTCAGTATTTGCGGGCGCAAGTATCAGTCAAGATCATGGGAGGGCTAATTTTAAAATAGTTATAACTTGCTCAATTGTCGTCTACATCGCTTCAAATCCTCACATATAATAAAGGAATGATTGAAAATTAGACAAGCAGTTTTTTAGAGGATTGTATTTTATCGTTATTATCTTATTGATTTTATTGTCATGATTCACATACATTTTCTTATAATAATATTGTACTGACATATAGCTTGGGTTTCCTGTGATCATCTTAGAAGAGTATTATGGATATGCAAGATGGTGGACTAAGCTTCGAAGACTTCAAGATGTTTGTCGAAAACGATCAACTTTTTGAAATATTCCCGTACGCCAATTGATTTGTTACTCGGCACAAAGACGAATTCACCATTTTTCTACATTTTCAGCTGATTAGGAAACCAAGAAAGTCATTTTGTAAGTCATTTTTATGTGCCTAAAAACTTTGTTTTGACATTAAACTTTCATTTCAGATATTTGGGAACCGTGTTTATCTAGTTTAATCGCTCAATTAACTGTAGTTTTATGATGAATTTCACGATTTTCTCGTGGCGGCCTTTATGTTTGATTAGCTCAAAGGCAAAAACTTTCATTTAGATTTGGAACCGCTTAGAAAACATAGTTCTTGTCTTAAAAACAACTTAATGTATCGTTATTTGTTCAAGGAAAAATAATATATATTTGGGAACTGTGAAGAGACTTCGTGATCCAAAAAAAGACGAAAATCTCTGAAGTGACCAATGTTTTTAAATAAAATCATGGATCATAAAAAGACTGGATAGGACATGCACTAGGCTACGTCACGATGACAACATAGTGGACATCTATGACGTCCCCCCCCCCCCCCCCCCCCCCCCCCCCCCCGATCAAAATATTTTCTCTCGAAAGTCAATAAGAACAACAACAAACACTAACATCCTTATAAAACCACGAAATTAGACAGAAAAAACCTGTATGAAGATTGGAGAAACGTTTGAGGAATGGGATGAGCTTGATTATGCCGCTATCGGGGAACTAGATTCTTTGTTTTCCTCGGACAAAGACGAAGAAAACGATCAAACTAGTGATACTGGCTAGCTCCACAGAGTTCTGAAAACGAGGACGAAAAGTTCAAGTGTTTAAAGTCTAAAAAGGTCTACCAAATGAATGGATGGTTGAAGAGACACGAATCAAGCAGCAACGGAGCAAAACAACCAGTCAAAAAGAAGTCAAAACAATTATCAGAACATCAAACGCGAACAAGAGAAGTTTTGGCAGGTCTTGGATTTCGCGAGTATTTTCGCCATGAATGTTTACCTGCTCTTATCAAAGTTCTAACAGAAGTATCTGAAACGCCGAATGATGTAGTCCTACTTAGAGGTTCTAGGTTTGCTATTTCCAAACATGAGGAATTTAGTGCGACTTTGAATTGCTCAGCAGGTTCTCTACTTATAGAAATAAAATGTATTTCAACACTGTCTTAATCTGTACAGTGTTGATAACGTTAAACAGCCGCTTTTAATACTTAACACGGTGGGAACATGATACATACCGGAACACGATTTCTAAGGTCACGAGCCTTTGTAAATCATATTCGCGGGCTTTCTCCACACGATAACACATCGGCTCTGTAAAATCGGTCATTTTACCGTCATTTTTATATTTTACTTGGTCAATTTTGCTTAAAATGAAATATATTTTGCTCAGGTTACCTTTTCTCGGTGCTCATTGTGACTTGAAATCGTATTTAACTCGAAAACGGCAAATAATTATTTTGGCGGGAACCGAACACTTCAAATTGGACTTGACTACGTGTCTAATTGGCGTCCTGGAAGCAACAGATAAACTTGGCCCGCAAGAGCTGTATCTCTGTGAGTATTACAGTTTACTGTGATCTCCAAGTGCTTCCTTGGGAATCTAATTCAGCCGGCTTTCAAACATTCGAAATCGCACGACCTGGAATTGCTTAACTGATTGGCGTCCTGGAAGAAGCAGAGAAACTTGGCCCGCAAGAGCTGTATCTCTGTGAGTATAACAGTTTACTGTGATCTCCAGGTGCTTCCTTGGGAATCTAATTCAGCCGGCTTTCGAACTGATTCGAACTCGCACGACCTGGATTTGCTTAAATTGGCGTCCTGGAAGCAGCAGAGAAACTTGGCCCGCAAGAGCTGTATCTCTGTGAGTATTACAGTTTACTGTGATCTCCAAGTGCTTCCTTGGGAATCTAATTCAGCCGGCTTTCGAACTGATTCGAACTCGCACGACCTGGATTTGCTTAAATTGGCATCCTGGAAGCAGCAGAGAAACTTGGCCCGCAAGAGCTGTATCTCTGTGAGTATTACAGTTTACTGTGATCTCCAAGTGCTTCCTTGGGAATCTAATTCAGCCGGCTTTCAAACATTCGAACTCGCACGACCTGGAATTGCTTAACTGATTGGCGTCCTGGAAGAAGCAGAGAAACTTGGCCCGCAAGAGCTGTATCTCTGTGAGTATAACAGTTTACTGTGATCTCCAGGTGCTTCCTTGGGAATCTAATTCAGCCGGCTTTCGAACTGATTCGAACTCGCACGACCTGGATTTGGTTAAATTGGCGTCCTGGAAGCAGCAGAGAAACTTGGCCCGCAAGAGCTGTATCTCTGTGAGTATTACAGTTTACTGTGATCTCCAAGTGCTTCCTTGGGGATCTAATTCAGCCGGCTTTCAAACATTCGAAATCGCACGACCTGGAATTGTTTAACTGATTGGCGTCCTGGAAGCAGCAGAGAAACTTGGCCCGCAAGAGCTGTATCTCTGTGAGTATTACAGTTTACTGTGATCTCCAGGTGCTTCCTTGGGAATCTAATTCAGCCGGCTTTCGAACTGATTCGAACTCGCACGACCTGGATTTGGTTAAATTGGCGTCCTGGAAGCAGCAGAGAAACTTGGCCCGCAAGAGCTGTATCTCTGTGAGTATTACAGTTTACTGTGATCTCCAAGTGCTTCCTTGGGAATCTAATTCAGCCGGCTTTCAAACATTCGAACTCGCACGACCTGGAATTGCTTAACTGATTGGCGTCCTGGAAGAAGCAGAGAAACTTGGCCCGCAAGAGCTGTATCTCTGTGAGTATAACAGTTTACTGTGATCTCCAGGTGCTTCCTTGGGAATCTAATTCAGCCGGCTTTCGAACTGATTCGAACTCGCACGACCTGGATTTGGTTAAATTGGCGTCCTGGAAGCAGCAGAGAAACTTGGCCCGCAAGAGCTGTATCTCTGTGAGTATTACAGTTTACTGTGATCTCCAAGTGCTTCCTTGGGGATCTAATTCAGCCGGCTTTCAAACATTCGAAATCGCACGACCTGGAATTGTTTAACTGATTGGCGTCCTGGAAGCAGCAGAGAAACTTGGCCCGCAAGAGCTGTATCTCTGTGAGTATTACAGTTTACTGTGATCTCCAGGTGCTTCCTTGGGAATCTAATTCAGCCGGCTTTCGAACTGATTCGAACTCGCACGACCTGGATTTGCTTAAATTGGCGTCCTGGAAGCAGCAGAGAAACTTGGCCCGCAAGAGCTGTATCTCTGTGAGTATTACAGTTTACTGTGATCTCCAGGTGCTTCCTTGGGAATCTAATTCAGCCGGCTTTCGAACTGATTCGAACTCGCACGACCTGGATTTGCTTAAATTGGCGTCCTGGAAGCAGCAGAGAAACTTGGCCCGCAAGAGCTGTATCTCTGTGAGTATTACAGTTTACTGTGATCTCCAAGTGCTTCCTTGGGAATCTAATTCAGCCGGCTTTCGAACTGATTCGAACTCGCACGACCTGGATTTGCTTAAATTGGCATCCTGGAAGCAGCAGAGAAACTTGGCCCGCAAGAGCTGTATCTCTGTGAGTATTACAGTTTACTGTGATTTCCTTGGGAATCTAATTCATCTACTTCAGCCGGCGGCTTTCGAACTCGCACGACCTGGAAATGCTTGGTGTCCTGGACATCGAATACACTGTTTTTATCACATACAATCTCTCATTGCGAGTTATATATTTCTACTTGCTGACAGAACCTTTCAATTACGAACATTATGTAACATAGGCACCCTGCCGATGTTCTGCGGTTCAATCGCAGAACATCAGCAGGGTGCCACGAATTCAGCAGACCACTAAGTTCGTCATGATCAGGCCAATGTCTTTATAATAATAATAATAATAATAATAAGTTCTTGTTTAACGCATTAAACTGACGTCTCAATGCGTTTTACATTACATAATAACATAAAATAAAATAATAATAATAATGATCATAATAATATGAAAATGAAATCTATAATATAATATACTGAACTATAGTAAATTATCACAGAGCTAAAGAAGATCGAGGAGGATTCCATTGTCTTCTTTGAGTATGTCGCTGAAAAACTGTGGACTATCACCTTTGCACGAGATAATCTCTGGAGTTCATCGAGGAGACAGCTGTATGTTGCCCAACACTTCAACGAATTCCGAAATTCAATCGATCTTCGCTAAATATACCTCACTAAGCAATATAATTGGTCTGAATTCAACCGATAAGCTGTTGCTGCAAAAAGTAATAACCACAATGTTCGAGAACATATCCAGTTTTCGATTGAAATCAGTGGCAAGTGTACTTCAAATCCGAGGAAATTATGTTGGAGAAACTGCCAACAAACTCTCTCTCTCAGCCCTGTAGAAAGATATATAGTAGCATACATTGCCGGTTACGTCTGCAGAAAAGTTAGGGACAAAATTCAAATATATATATATATATATATATATTCTAGAATCCCATAGCTCATATGAAACTCGCGCGCTGATTGGCTGAGAAGCAAACCGGATGAGAGGGTATTCAGCGTGGAATTGGGTGCTTTGCAAACCGGATGCAATGGGTATTTAGCGTGGAATTGCGAGATGAAAGCGAGGCTGTGGCTAAGATACGATATACGCGTACAAAGGATGGATTGAGAGTTGAGGTCAAATCAAACACAGAGTACTGAAAATTTGTTACGCTTTTTCAGTTGTACTTAAAGTGTCTTCTCAACTTAAGCTTAAATATAAACTGAACACGAAAGCAAAGCAAATCGTTTTGAATCTGGCTTTAGCATCTCTAGCACTAAATATAATCGATGTAAAAAAATATATTAAAGCGAGATGAGAATCGATGTTTGAAAGAGAGACCACGAAGTACAACGACAGCAAATCATGGCGAACGACATTTTCAGAAAGCAACCACAATCTAATAGATTAAGCCAACAGATAAACAACAAAATCAGTCCAATTTAATTCAGCATTTACACCTAGCAAAATCTGTACCTGTAATCATACAAAACTGCAAATTTATCCCGTGTCCAGTTGTGTTCTCTTTGTTTGTCAGTCGATCGGCTGCCTTTTACTTTGAGCCTTGTGTACTTGTTTTGTACAAGTCATGTAGCTTCACTCACTGAATCAGAGCTATCGCTTCTGCATCTTTATCAATAAATATGGCTTTGAAAGAACTATTTTGCCTGAGAATCTTCAGCATTCAGTAAGGAAATCCATCAATGTCCTGTGAAATGTTGAAGTTCACTAGATTCAACTTCTCATGCAAGCGGCACTCAGTTCTCTGATCGGATTGAAAGCAACAAGAAACGGTCAGTTGAGAAAATTTGAACGATTTATTTAAGTCTTATGAGGATAGAATAAGTCCGTATTTTCGTGTATTTCCAATTAACTTCTTTGTTAACTGAATAACATCAGAAAAGCATACTTACAGGTTTGACAAGACTGATTCATTGATTGTGAAAACTTGAACTGAACTTCGAGCCTGTCACTGATCACTTTTAGTCTTTTTGGTTGTAAGTTTTCGTTAACTATGAACTGGTTATCCATATCTAAATATATGGCTGTGTTTCTGTTGTAGATTGACCTTAAATCTAGACGTTAAAACGACTGAAGAAAACAACTTTTGTCTTCAAGTTCATGCAGATAAACTGATTTTTAGTATTCAATTTTGCTTGATTCCTATTGGCTAGCGTAGCGAAAGACTGAACACTGCACTGGCTTTCTTAGCGACGCGCGATATAGCGACTCAAGATTGTCTAAAAACTATATATTTTTCAAAACAAAGACAACGCTATGGGATTCAAGGAAAATTCATTGGCTCGACTCGTGAATTCCACGTGGAATTCACTCGAAAAGGCGATATCGCACTCGTCGCTTCGCGACTTGTGCGATATCGCCTTTTCTCGTGAATTCAACGTGGAATTCCCTCGTCAGCCAATGAATTTACCTATAATATTGACTGATATTAGAACGGTTTTCCAGAGAGTGCTCAACATTATAGGAGCAGTAAATATAATAATAGTTGTAGTTCAAGACTTTTAGAATTGATTCATTGGTTTATTGCTACAGGTCTGTTTCATATGATCATAAAATGACCACACTCATCAGGCAAGTTACAATGAATGACCGTTAATATAACGCTGGCGTTTAAAATAGAATGGTTGCTAGGTGATAATTGCGTTACATAATTTTAAAGTTTCTGAGTGTATATCTGTTTCGGTGGGGACATGGACTTGCTAATTCGTTGCGTTTGTTTAGGGTACATAAATATTTTTTACAGATGATTGTGAATTTTTCGCTAAGGCATAAGTTACATTTTTTGTTTATATTATTGTGTGGTTGGCATTTCTTAATTATTTTCCACTTTGTGTTAAATGTTTTGTCAGCGTCTTTTAAGTTCCATATGTGTTTAGAAAGTTATGTTTCGTTTCTTCTTTTATTGTGTCGGAAGGAGGTCTTGTGGTTTCTGTATCGTTCTTTAAAGCTTGATGCAAGTCCAACGTAAGTTTCTGTTGACTTTTCGTTTTTTACTGTTGCTTGGTAGACTACGTTTGTCTGGAGGCATTTTCCGTCGAGGGGGCATTCAGGTTTTTTTCTGCAGTTGCATTATTTGTCAGGCTGTTGTGTTGGCGTTGCTGTGGCATTGGAGAGTGTTCTTTTGTTGTGTGAAGCGATGATGGTTTTCATGTTTGGCATGCACGAGTAGCTAAGTTTAAGTGTGTGCCTGTTGAAGATTTTGTGTAAGGGATGGTCTTTAGGGAAGCATTTGTCTACGGCGTTGAGGAACTTTTTACCAAGGTTGCTTTTAACGTTGGAGTCCCATGGAGGATTGTACCACGTGATGTTCCTTTTTCGGTTTTTATTTCTCTGTCTTCTTTCGTTTGGTTGTGGATTAAATGTTAGTTTGTGGCTGTATCCGCTTTCGTCTAGTGATTTCTGGTAAGGGTTTACAGTTTCGTTGAATACTTCTTGATTAGATGAGATGTTTGTTAGTCTTTTATTAATGTTTAGTGGGATGTTTTTTAGTAGTGTTGGGGGATGATTGCTTTGTCTGTGGACGTATAGAAGCTTGTTGTTGGGTTTCATGTATGGTTTATAAGTTCCGTTTGTCAGGTTAAAGGTTACGTCTAAGAAGTTCACGATCTTCTTATTTGCGTCTATTGTGATCTTTAGGTCGTTTGCTTTGAATATTTTGGTGACTTGTTTTTTTATGTTTTCAATTTCTTTAGGTGTAGCTTTACAAACTATCAAACCGTCGTCTCGGTAGAGGCCTATTTTGTCTTGTAGCTTTGGCGTGATTAGTGAGAGGATGTATAGACCTATTAGCTCACAAGTTTCCGCTCCGTCATATGATCCCATGGTTACGTCGAACATGTTGCTTGTGCCTTTTTTTATCCATGGTGAGCTTAGGTGATGCAGTATTGATCGTTTTGCGTGGATAATAATGTGTCTGTCCTGTTGGGTGATGTTGGTGAATTTGGATGCGTAATCAAGTGCTTTCATCAGGAGGTTTTCTGTTATAGATGGGTAGAAGTCACACACGTCGAAGGTAATAAATGCGTGTTTGTCTTTTTCCGGTATGGTTTTGAACCATTCGATAGCGTCGTTTGTACTTCTCCAGAGGTTTGCTTTTGTGGATTGTGTGATTTTTTTGTTGATCTTGTCTAAAATGTTTTTGCTGATGATACCAATTTCAGATTTGCTTGGGTTTATAAGTCTACATGTTGGTTTGTTGATGAAGTCCGGTTTGTGGTCTTTTAGCGTGACAAATGAATCTTTGTATGATGATACTTCGATTCTATCGTCGAGGTCGAGTGCTTTTGCGATTTCTTTGTCTTTAGAAGTTATATCGCTTGGTACAGTAGGGTTCGTCTTCTTGTATGATTTAGTTACGTTTTTGTCGACCAGTGTTATGTAGTCTTCCGGTTCTGTTTTGTAGTGGTTAGTTGTTTTGTCCGCTTTAACAAATACATGGTGGTCTTCTTGTATTTCTTTGAGGTCTTTCTTCAATTTCTTTTGGAATTCGTTGGGATGATGGTTGGTTTTAAATTATATAGACTGAATAATATTCAGCATACAGTCTTCGAATCAAAGCGATCGCCACCACACACAAAAGAACTGAGTAACTTCGAAGACTGTATGCTGAATATTATTCAGTCTATATACCGAGACGACGGTTTGATAGTTTGTAAAGCTACACCTAAAGAAATTGAAAACATCAAAAAACAAGTCACCAAAATATTCAAAGCAAACGACCTAAAGATCACAATAGACGCAAATAAGAAGATCGTGAACTTCTTAGACGTAACCTTTAACCTGACAAACGGAACTTATAAACCATACATGAAACCCAACAACAAGCTTCTATACGTCCACAGACATGGCAATCATCCCCCAACACTACTAAAAAACATCCCACTAAACATTAATAAAAGACTAACAAACATCTCATCTAATCAAGAAGTATTCAACGAAACTGTAAACCCTTACCAGAAAGCACTAGACGAAAGCGGATACAGCCACAAACTAACATTTAATCCACAACCAAACGAAAGAAGACAGAGAAATAAAAACCGAAAAAGGAACATCACGTGGTACAATCCTCCATGGGACTCCAACGTTAAAACCAACCTTGGTAAAAAGTTCCTCAACGCCGTAGACAAATGCTTCCCTAAAGACCATCCCTTACACAAAATCTTCAACAGACACACACTTAAACTTAGCTACTCGTGCATGCCAAACATGAAAACCATCATCGCTTCACACAACAAAAGAACACTCTCCAATGCCACAGCAACGCCAACACAACAGCCTGACAAAGAATGCAACTGCAGAAAAAAACCTGAATGCCCCCTCGACGGAAAATGCCTCCAGACAAACGTAGTCTACCAAGCAACAGTAAAAACGGAAAAGTCAACAGAAACTTACGTTGGACTTGCATCAAGCTTTAAAGAACGATACAGAAACCACAAGACCTCCTTCCGACACAATAAAAGAAGAAACGAAACATAACTTTCTAAACACATATGGAACTTAAAAGACGCTGACAAAACATTTAACACAAAGTGGAAAATAATTAAGAAATGCCAACCACACAATAATATAAACAAAAAATGTAACTTATGCCTTAGCGAAAAATTCACAGATGTAAAAAATATTTATGTACCCTAAACAAACGCAACGAATTAGCAAGTCCATGTCCCCACCGAAACAGATATACACTCAGAAACTTTAAAATTATGTAACGCAATTATCACCTAGCAACCATTCTATTTTAAACGCCAGCGTTATATTAACGGTCATTCATTGTAACTTGCCTGATGAGTGTGGTCATTTTATGATCATATGAAACAGACCTGTAGCAATAAACCAATGAATCAATTCTAAAAGTCTTGAACTACAACTATTATTATATATATATATATATATATATATATATTATTATTATTTTTTTTTTTTATTTTTTTTTATTTTTTTATTATCACAATATGTATTGTACATTTGATAATATTGATATAAATAAAGAGTACAGTGATTTTTTTAACATATTACTCTACAAATACAATTACGTTTAGAAGGTAACAAAACAAAACAAAAAAAAAATAGAGTGGTATGTAACAACCAGCTTAAATTATGTGCAAGATCAATGATATAATTATTATAATATATGTACAACAGAATATACTAAAAAGGAACCATATATGTTTTTCTAAAGAGTCAATAGTTTGCCCCATTTCTCATAATGCTTATTCAATATATTGTTTTCTTTAGCTATTATGTATTCTGTTTGAGAAGTACGTTTTATTTTCTTTATAAATATTTTTATCATTGGGAGTATTTTTTTTATTTTTACAGTAGTATATATATTGTTTTGCTAATAGTATTATATGATTAATAATATTTGAGTCTTCAGAAATATTAAAGACACCAAATATGATATCTTCACAACTTAAAACATTCATATTTATATATACATTAGTTAATGTTTCACATAAAGAAGACCAAAAGGGTTGAACGAAAGGGCAATTATAGAAAAGATGCTCAAGGGATTCGTTTTCATTTGCACACAGTGAACACAATGGAGAGCTAACAAGTTTCATTTAATGCAAAATTGTATTTGTGTAAAGGAATGAATTTAGAAGTTTGTACTGGAATTCTCTAGACTTAGTCTCCAGTGTCACTTTATATGGCAGTTGATAATTTTTTTCCCAATCAAACGTATACGCTGGAAATTTTACTGCGAATTTGAGCTGTGCTGTGGGGGGTTTATGAATTTGATTTACAAGGAAAGAATATATCGATCTTGAGTTAGCCTTGTGTAATTTGATTTTCTCGTTGTCAAAAGAGAGAGTTATGTCTTTTGTATATGCATCAATATCCTCTGAATTTACGTTGAGTTTAAGACTATTTTTCCACTCTGGAGGTATTGCATCTAAAATTATCATTATCGTCCATTTTTCCATAGTTGACAATTTAAAATTTATATTTGAGTTGCTAGGGGTTAGTTTGTTATGTCTGTCCGTTAAGTCATCGACTCTAATAATACCCTTTTCAATTAATTCACGTTTGTATATAGATTTTCCACCTGAACATATGTATCTATTATTCCAGATAATTTCGCTTTGTATTTCTTTGTACGTTTCAGGGAATGTCTGAACAGCGCTAGACCAAATCTCAAAACACTCCTTATAATAAGGTGGAAGAGTAATGGCAGAGTGAGGTTCACAAAAAAAACTCCCTCCGATAATTTGTTCTTATATGACGGGTAAATGGCCGAATGTATAGAAAATCTTAAAGCTAGAAGAAGAAATAGATCCAATCTGTCGTTAGAAAGTTCAATAGAATCTCCTGATCGAAGCAAAAAAAAAAAGGAACTCGAATGTTGAGAGAATTTCAGATAACGAAGGCGACGAGGTGTTAACAGCATTGAATATGGCCGGGAATCTCAACGAAAAACTTCAACAGATCTTAAAGAAACTAGAGATATTAGATACAATCGAGAAATCGACATCCAAAATCGAGTCCAGCCTGAAGGAACTAGAGATTAGAATGGCGAAAATGGAAGAGTTTAAAATCACGGCAAGCAAGGATATCCAAGAATTAAAGGATGGTCTTTCCTATGTAGGGGATCAAGTTCAAGAAGCGAAGCTTGACGAAGTGAGTAAGAACCTAACACAGATTGACGAATTGAAGAAAGAAAGCTCCTCAAAACTTGAAGAATTAACCACCCAGAACTTATATCTTGAAGCTTATTCAAGGAGAGAAAACATTAAATTCTTTAATATTGAGGAAACACCTCGTGAAAATGTCGAAGAGGTTCTTCGTGACTTCTTGGAGGAGGAACTTGGTCACCAAGATGCAAGAGAGATCGAAATTCAAAGGGTGCATCGGGTTGGAAAGACTAAAGGAGACAAGCCAAGACCCATTTTGGCAAGATTTCTAAGGTATAAGGACTGCGAATCTATTTATCCATGGGACGCCGTCTTCGCGACACGGATTACCAAATGTTTACAGACCTCCCCTATGAGATAATACGAAGAAGAAGACTACAGATGGATAATTTGAGGACTGCGAAACTAAATAACATTCCAGTATACTTTAGCAAGTCGCAACCGGACAAGCTGTACATAAGAGGAAAGGTTTGGCCCGTAGGCAGAGAGTTAGAAGTGTAATCTCAGTCCGATACCCTAAAGTTTAAATATCCTAAAGAGGAGGGAAAATCATTCGTTTCAGTATTACGTCAAAATCTGGCTCTGATAAGTTACACCAGTTGTTAATGTATGTATATGTTGTGGTGTATTGTACATTATTAAGCCAGTCCTTATTTTTGTCAATAATATGTTGCTTAAAAGATTCTAAAACTTTAGATATTTATGTTAAGTGCTACAGTAGGAATCTATTCGTCCGGCGTAATTATGAATACGTTTAACTTTAATATATTATCACTCAACGTCCGGGGCCTAAGGGAAAACAAGAAAAACAGAAAGTTATTCAACTGGATTGTTAAACACAAAGGAGACCGTGGTATTACTTTTCTACAAGAAACACATAGTACTCCAGACATTGAGGATGATTGGTCTCGTAGAACAAAGGGGGAATTAGTTATGTCGCACGGGAGTTCAAACAGCAAAGGAGCGGCTATTTTGTTTGGTGAAAAACTGAATTTTGCTATCAAACAAAGCATAATAGATAAAAATGGCAGGTATGTAATCATACTGAGTGAAATACAAGGGACTAGTTTTATGTTAGTTAATACTTATGCTCCAAACGATGAAAAAAGCCAAGTAACTTTAATTGAAGATATAGTTGAAAAGATGAATACAATTGATTGTCCCGTGGAAACATATACCATTTGGGGAGGTGATTTTAACTTTATTTTTGATTTAGATCTTGAAGCATCAGGCGGTAATCCTCATCTTAAATTACGCTCTATTGAGACAATGAAGACAATTATGAATGATCTAGATCTTTGCGATATATGGAGAATACGCAATCCAACTACTAAACGTTTTACATGGCGCGGAACAGCACAAGGTAAAAACAGTAATCATAACCATTATCTGCACCGTAGATTAGATTTCTTTTTCATATCCGATGAGTTGCAGCCCTTCGTGGAAGATTGTGATATTATCCCGGCACCATCTACAGATCATTCAGCTCTCTCAATAAATCTCAAAGCATTTCAGGAAGAAAGCAAAGGGCCATCTTTTTGGAAATTTAACAACTCTCTTGCCGAAAATGAAGAATACATCACAAAGCTTAAAACAACGATCGATGCTATTAAAAAATCATTGAATAGCGAAAATATTTTGAATTCACAAGTAAGATGGGAACTAATAAAGTATGAAGTTCGTAAATTTACTATAACATTTTCAAAATCTCTGGCAAAAAAACGTAGAACCGAATACCAAAACCTTGAATCAGAAATTAAACAGATAGAAAATACTAATGGATGGAAGAAAGAAGAAAACATGATTGTAGAACATGATAAACTCATCAAATTACTCGAAGAAAGAAGTAACTATATTACTGAGGGAATTATTATCAGGTCTAAAGCAAAATGGTATGAATTAGGAGAGAAAAGCAATAAGTATTTTTTAACGCTAGATAAACGAAACAAAGCTAAAACACACATTAAAAAAATTGTGGAACCAAATAATACGGAAATTACGCAACCAAAGAAAATTCTCGGAAAAATATATGATCACTTCAGTAAAATATATTTATCCAGATCGGATAAAACAGAAAATGAGTGTTTGGAATTTCTGTCACAGATTGATATACCAAACCTTTCAGAAGAAGATAAAGAGGCATGTGATGGTGAGATAACTATCGATGAATGTCACTATGTACTAAAACAAATGGGTACGTCTAAGACGCCAGGTAATGACGGACTGACTAAGGAATTTTATATGTGCATGTGGTCAGAATTAAAAGATGATTTAGTAAGATGTTTGAATGACGGTTATAAAAATGGTTCCTTAACTACATCCCAGAAACAAATAGTTATTACCTTACTTGAAAAACCTGGTAAGGATAACAGGCTATTGGATTCATGGCGACCGATTAGTTTGATAAATGTTGATGTAAAAATATGCAGCAAGGTTTTAAGCAATAGGATAACTGAGTTATTACCTTCAATAATTCATCCAGATCAAGCGGCTTTTATTAAAAATAGAACAATTGATGAACCAATAAGACTTATAGATGATATAATGGATTATGCCAGAAAGGAAAACATATCTTTGATTTTATTCGCGGCCGACTTTGAAAAAGCGTTTGATACTATCGAACATAACTTTGTATATGGAGTATTAAAAGGTTTTGGTTTTGGAGAAGGCTTTATTAAATGGATTAAAATTATTTTAGAAAACAACCAAAGCTGCGTAATGAATAATGGACTAGCAACAATTTTTTTCCCAGTTTTTAGAGGAACAAAACAAGGAGACCCTATATCGCCATATATTTTTATCTTGGTAATTGAAATAATGGTTTTAATGATGAGAAAATGTAAGGATATTGAAGGAATTAAGATAAAAAATAAACATATTAAGCTGGTATTATTTGCAGATGATACAACTTTCTTTTTGAAAGATATTAATTCGTTGGATATCGTGTTAAATCAATTAGAAATGTATAAACAATTTTCGTCACTAAAGATCAACTTAACAAAATCAGAGGCAGGGTGGATTATATGGAAGAAATAAGGATGAAAGTGAGCAAAATATTAAGTGGATAAACTTTTATGAAAAGGGTATCAAAATTTTAGGTATCTTTTTCTCCTACAACAAGATACTGCACTACAGTACAATAATAATTTTAAACGCATATTAACGGAGTTTAAAACTACTTTATCTCTATGGCGTACCCGCACCTTAACTCTTTATGGAAAAATTCAAGTAGTTCGTTCATTAGCACTGTCTAAATTACTCTACGTATGTTCAAAGATTCATGTGAATGATGAATTCATTAAACTGGTAGAAAGCAATATCAAGGATTTCATTTGGAACGGAAAGAAGCCTAAGATAAAATATCGAACTTTAATTGGCGAATATACAGACGGTGGTTTAAAGTTACCAGATTTTTGTTCATGCATTAAAGCGAATCGTATTAAATTGGCTATAAAATTAATGATATCGGAAGAAAGAACTTGGAATACTATTCCATTGTTATATCTGGATTCTATAGGCGGTGTTGAGTCAATACGAAATAACTTCGATAAAAAAAGAATTACAGATTCGATTCCTATTATTTACAAAATTGCCCTATTAAGCTGGGCAGAGATTTCTAGTATTATTGTAGACAATAATCCAGATCTAATATTAGAACAACATCTATGGAATAATAAACACATTAAAATACAAAGCAAAGCGGTATTTTTTTAAACATTTTTTGAACTTAATATTAATAGAGTTGTTGACCTTTGTAACGAACAGTATGAATTTAAGTGGGAACATGTAAGGAGCATGGGATTGCAGGACAACGATTTTATGAGATGGGCAGGTATTGTTCATGCCATACCATCTGAATGGAAAACTGCTTTGAAAAATAATGATAACACATTCAAAAACGAAGGGCTAGCGCGTAGATATTTATATCTAGGTAACAAAAAAATTGATCTTACAAAGAGTAATACTAAATTGATTTATCAATGGTTAGTTAGTAAAAAGTTCAAAGTACCAACATCCCAAAGTCATATATGTAAACGAATTGGTGATGATACTCCTCTAGAGTGGGAAGTAATTTATGGTAGAATTTATAAAACTACAATAGATTCCTACTGTAGATTTTTTCAATATAAAATACTAAACAACTGTCTGTACTTAAATAAGGATTTGAATCGTTTTAAATTAATTGAATATTCTAGTTGTTCATTCTGTTCTATTTACTCTGAAACTATAGATCATTTATTTGTTGAATGTATAGATTCAAAAAACTATTACTTAGAAATTAGATCGTGGTTAGAAAAATATAATATTACTCTTCCTGAGTCTAACAGATCCAACATTATTTTAGGAATTGAAGAAAATGTATCTAATTATGTAATTTTAATGTACAAGTTAACTATATATAAGGCAAGAGAAAAAGGAAAGGTTCCTTCATTATCTCTCTTTAAAAACTTTCTAGTTTATTCAGAGAAAATTGAATATATGGTGGCTATGGCTAAAAATAAATTATTTTCGCACATAAAAAAATGGGAAAAATTAAAAACTGCATTGGAATCTGAGTAAAAATAATGTTGGAACTGGCGTTATTGTAATTAATGTAAATTATGTGTAAATTTGTAGTTCATTCGTAATTCTGTGTGTATTCAGTGTAGTATAGATATATACATGTAAATTTTGTACAAACAAAGCATCAATAATAATAATAAATACAAAAAATATAATACAAAAAATAAAATAAAAATAAAAAAAAAGGTGGAAGATTTATAGGAAGTTTGGTTACGTCGAAATTACACTGTAATATAAAATTCTCTCCTACGTTTTTCAAATATTTATCAAGGATAATTTTCCAGTATGCCGGGTAGCTTTCGGAATATCTTTTAAGACAGTTAAATCGCTGTGTTTTAATTATGGAATCAACATGCGGCATTCTCAAACCTCCTGCCTTTATGTCATCAATTAAGGTAAGTATTTTAACTTTGTCACGTCCTTTCCATACATAATCGTACAATGCTTTATCTAGTTCTTCCACAAACCGTCTATTTGTTGTGACCATTGCGGCTCTATACAAAAAATTTGGAATTATAAAGGTTTTTATTATCTGAATCTTTCCTATAATTGTGAGGCCTCTCCATTTCCATAAATTTAGCGTTTTTTTGATAGATTTTAGCGTTTCCTCGAAGTTCATTTTCTCTTTAATATTATCATCATAAGAAAAAAAGATTCCCAGAACTTTGATAGTGTTTACCTTTTTCTCTATGTCAAGATCTTCAAGTATACTTTCTGGCATTTCGCCAAGGCACATGATTTCAGTTTTCTTTTTATTTAACTTTAGGCCGGAGACACTCCCATAAATTGTAATTAACTTCATATATTCTGAAATGGATTGTTTATCTTTTAAAAAGGCTGTCATATCATCCGCAAATATCGAGAGTTTCATTTCATTACTATTTACCTAATATCCTTATTGTTTCTGATACTATTTGCCAAGACTTCTAGAGCGATAATAAAGAGATAAGGGCTAAGAGGATCACCTTGTCGAACACCGCGTTTAATTTCAAAAAAATTGGTCACAAAACCATTATTTAGCACACAACTAACAACATTTGAATAAAGAGCCTTAACCCAGTTGATAAAAGAGGGCCCGAGGTTCAGGGCCTCAAGAGTTTTATGTAGGAATTCCCAATTTAAGGAGTCGAAAGCTTTTTCGAAATCAATGGCTACTAATAAACCTTTTTCCTTCACCTTTTTCATGTAGTCTAAGATGTCTTCAATATTTCTGACCGCATCAAAAATAGATATTTCCTTTACAAAGGCGTGTTGGTCAAAATGAATTATGTTTGGTAATACTTCCTCTAGCCGTTTTGCTAAAACTTTTGAAGCTATTTTGGAGTCCACGTTAATTAGCGAGATTGGTCGCCAATTTTCAATATATCTTCTATATTTTCCTTTTTTCTCGATAAGAGTAATGATTGCTTGTTTTTGTGAAGTTGATAACTCGCCCATTTCATAGGAATAATTGACTGCATCAACCAATTGTTTACCAAGCAGCGGCCAAAAGTGTTTATAAAACTCAATAGTATGTCCGTCATTCCCTGGTGTTTTGTTGGATTTGAAGGTTCCTAGTATATTGAAACACTCCGAGTACGACAACTTTCCTTCACATATATTTCTGTGTTCATCGTCTAATCTGGTCAAGTTCGAATTTGAAATAAAAGTGGCTGTCTCTTTACTAGAGAAAACCTTATTTTGCTCATTATACAGGTCTGAATAGAAATGTTCCGCTTCGTCCATTATCGATTTTACGTTTGTTGTTAATCTGCCATCTTTCATAAAAAATATTGCGGGCTGAGCCTTTACTTTTCCTGGTATTTTCTAAGTTCAGAAAATATTTATTACTCTTTTCACCTTTCTCGTACCAATTGGCACGAGATCTTATAATAGCACCTTGTGTTATGTAATCGTACAGAGACTCGTATTCAGCTTTCAATAACTCAAGTTCCTCTAAGTTCTCATTTGAGGGATTTTCTGATGTCTTAACTTCAGTGGATTTAAGGCTCTCTTCTATTTTATTTATTTTAGCTCTTCTGATGCGTGCTTTTCCTTTACTATATTTAATTGTCACTTGCCTTATTTGAGGGTCCCCAATAGGTTTGGCGGGACGCGGGATCGGCCATATTTTAAAGGCGGGATTCGGGATGCGAACTTAAAACAGAGCGGGAAGCGGGATTCTCAATTACGAGCGGGAGCGGGATTTCGTGATTTTAGGCGCCGGGATTCGGGAATCGTAAGTGTTTGCAGCGGGATACGGGATTAAAATTGACTTATCATCAGATAATTATTCATCAGCGTATGAATAGACTTCTTTGTCGTTGTCATCGAATCCATTATCACTTTTTAAATGACCTTCGGTGTGTATTTTGATTTCCGTTTATCTGGACATGACGTCACAGACGTCACATGAAAAGAATATCCAGATGTCTTTTAAGTCATATCATGTCACAGAGGTCACAGAGCATCACAAGGTAAGATCTCGCAACGTGCTTTACTCCTTTACCATTCAACAAATCTCTTTCAAAGTGATCTTCGACATCTTCTATTGATTCTTCAAAGACTTCACTGCCCAAGAGACTCAGTGTTTGAAAGAATGGGCACATACCTATGGCGCCGCAATTCGCCAGAAGACAGTGCGTCAAGCCAACCATGATGACTATGATGGCAAAAGCGGGGGCAAAAGCTGGAACTCTACCAGCTTACTTGTACCAAAAAGACCCGGCAAAAAGATGTTGTTCCGGGAGAGGCAGTTAAGTAACGCTCCTGATAAGAACTGTAGCGCTCTACGGCAACGGCTGCGCAGTAAGAGCTTATTTTAATCCAATTATTCAATTAAATACGGCCCTCTGATTGGTCAAAAATGCTTTTTCCCGATTATTTCCCGTAAAAGTTCCGATTTATTCCGATTTTTAATGATATTCCACGAGTTCATTGTCCAAACCATCATTCGGCCGATTTCCGTGGGAATCGTATGTGGGGAACCAATCGAAGTGTGTTCGGCGTACAGCCACATGGACATTCCACTCATTCCGCTGCGACGCCATGCTTTTCTCGTCTTTGTAAATCGAGAACTTTTACCTGGTTTTGTCGATCTTTTGGCCTCTTTTAGTCAATTCTAGTCACTGCTACTGATCAGTCGAACATAGTCTACATAGATGTAGATGTATTCGAGCTGAGTTAGCTAGAGTTGCGCTGAAGCCGAGATCGAGCGAACGCGTACGTGTTGACCTTTGCCTGCTGGTACATGAACAAAATCACAAGGTGATAAATTCTGATATCAAATAGCCCTTACATGAAGCAAAGCACAAAGACCGGCCCTTGGTTCTCGATAAATGCTTGTTTGGCCATTTATTCATCGTGAGGGTATCTTCTGTGCAATGAGAATTTCGTAGGCTGGAATTATAAAGTGATGCAAATGCTCCGTCGCTAAGAATGTTCCCCCCTTGGGAATGGAGAAATCCAACTAGAAACTGATACAAGCGGATTTTGATATCCTGGACACTGTCGCCATGGCCAATGACGAACTAACTCTTTGAAGAACTAAACTTTGAACATACATTTTGTTATTGTTTTGTTGGCGGTAGAATAATGCGCGCTCGAGGTAGCATTTCCCGCTAATATTGATTGCCTGTTGACTGATTCTGTAATTGTGTTCGCTTTATTATAAATCGGCAGGAAATGTTGTTTGAAGTTCGATCTACTTCGACAAAAATTAACCTACATACTTAGTTGTTCGCATTTTGTTAGTTTTCTTGTATCCTTTACGTATTCTGTGTATACAACGCTTCGCCTTTATAACGTCAGGGACTTCATTTGTCAGCATGTCTTATGCCGCTCCAATAGCACGACATTTTCAGTCATTAATGTCATCTACGATTGTAGCCAGATCTCGGCATTCCCATTCAGCGCAGTAAACAACTCCGAAAAGTGAACTTCCCCACATACAAATCCCATAGAAACATATAATACAATGGATAATTCAATTGCAAAGCTTCTGACAAAGTCTTGATATTTGGATTGCTGTAAATATTTTGTTCTTTTCGAAAAGCCATTTGAATTTGGCGCTTTACAGCTCTAAGCCAATGAAATTGGTTTCTAAAATTTAATTATCACTTCGACATCGGATTTTACTAACGGCTCCCGTTGCCGCGGGCCTATTGTTCTTGCTACAGTTCTTATCAGGAGCGTTACTTAATCTTACAGATGACGTAGAAGATGCGGAGATGAGTACGAGTCATCTAGCAGTGCAGACGAGGAAGAAATCGAGGACGAAATGACGACTTTGGATGGGGAAGCGAACTTCTTGCTTGGGAGATCGAAAAAGTATCGACATTCGGTAGAACTGTCCGCATCAATTCCCGGATAATGTTTTGAATCTTAGCATAAAGAAGAAAAAAACTAACAAAAAAAAGAAAAGAAAAAGAAAAAAGAAAAGAAAAACTAAGAGAAAAAAAATGTAAAGAAACAATATTGAACACTATACAGTAAGAATTAAACACGTACGTACCGGCGTTTGTTTACTTGGCTTTCATTCATTGCATAAAGGTATGTCTTTGACTTTATCCATACTTAATAATTAATCCAGAAACTGAAATTGTCGAATCTTTGGCGGGATCGGGATTTTAATATAAAAACGAGCGGGATGGCGGGATTGCCAGCAAAAAAGAGCGGGATGGCGGGAACCGAGAACCCCTATTGGGGACCCTCTTATTTTGTATTTAATTAAATCCCAACACACACGTTTGTCCCTCACATTGTTAAATTCCTCTATCCATTCATAATAACTTTACGTATTCCTTATCTTCTATCAAACTGGAATTAAAAATCCAAAACGCCGGACCGCGTTTATAATTTTCTATGCCGTTGATCACGAGAACTATTGCCGAATGGTCGGTTTTGACGGCTGTGACGACGTCAACCAGATCGATTTCTTCCTGGAAGGAGTCGCTAACCAGCCAGAAATCTAGTCTACGCTGTATAAGAGGATTTTTTTGTCTCCATGTAAAGCGCTTGATATTAGGGTTTCTAATTCGCCATATATCAGTCAAGTCGAAGGCTAACATAAGGTCTTCTACATGTTTAACTGAATCTTTTTTCATTGGGTTACCTCCAGAGTTGTCCAAGTCAACATCAAATATTAAATTATAATCACCTCCTATAATGATTTTGTAATCTGTGTCAATTACCATGTTATCTAAAAGTTTAAACAACTCGTTGTAAAAAAGGACTTGGTTTTTCACCAAATTAGGAGCGTATAGATTGACAATTATAAAGGGACTGTCTTGAATCAATGCGTCTATAATAATATATCTTCCTTCATTATCCTTTAAAACGGAATTTAGGTGAAAGTCTAGTTTTCTTCGCACTAAGATTGCTGTACCCCTACTGTGTTCAGAACCGTGGGAAAAGAAACAGTCACCTTTCCATTGGGTTTTCCAAATGTTTTCGATATCTTCGGTGCTGTACGTTTCCTGAAGTAACACAATATCTGCTTTTTGGTTATTCAACCAGGTCAAAATTGTTTTCCTTTTTACATGAAAACGTATCCCTCGGACATTCAAAGATAATATCTTAAATTCTAAATTACTAACCATAGTCGTAAGTGTATAATTCTTGGTATTTATAGGCAATTATTTCTGACTCAAGACAAATAGGACAATGAACTTGTACACTTGCAATTGTGGTACATAATATTATAGGTTTAGACAATAGACTTAAGGCTGTATTGTTACAAAAACAAAGGAAAATTAATAGAGTTGACATTCTGCACAATGTGTGCTAGTAACCCCTGGGGAGGGAATACTTTGAATGGCCAGAACTAACTTTGAGGCCTCTGGAGACTGGGTTGTAAATGAGTCATTTAGCTGACCTTGTTAAGCCCCGAAATAGTTATTTAAATTACGATAAGTTTGCCAGCATGACCACTTTATGCATAAATTATTGTTATTACAACTTCAATATGAAGTTTTCAATCTATACCTTATGCTGGAATGAATTTTCCATCGATATAAAGTTTATCTGGTTCACTCTTACTAAATGCAGCTCGTTGACCATTTCGTTTTGCTTCCTTGAGTTTAGATATCTGGGGCGCCGGTTTGTCCAAAATTTCTTTCGGGAGGTCTTCGTAAATTACAAAATTTGTTCCTTTTAGATTTCTGGCTTTGTGTAAGACATATTCCCGATCAGCGTATCGCAGGAAACGGGCTATAATTAGTCTTGGTTGGCCATTTGAAGCTCTACCCAGTCGATGGACTCTTTGGAATTCTATACCTTTAGCATCTTCAAGATGTAACTTTTCTTCCAGAAAGTTAAACAAGACGCCTTTCGTTTCGTCTCCCGATTCTCTTTCCTTCGTCTCAGGTATGCCAACAAATTTCAAGTTTTCACGACGACTATATGCCTCCTGATATAAAACTTTCTGAGAAAGGCTTGTATATCTCTCCTTGCTTCTTGCGTCTAAGACTGTGAAGGCCTTTTTAACATCTCCCACGTCTTTCTCCAGCATTGAGAGACCTCCTTCGAGGTGGTCAACTTTTGTGGTCTTATTTTTAACTTTCTCCTTTAACATGATCATGTCGGTTTTGACCTCGTTGACTGATTGTTGGACAAGTTTAATAGAAGCGTCCATTCCTTCAAATTTTAGTTCTATTGAGTTGAGTTTACTCACGATCAATTTGAGTTGTTCCAGCGACATTGTAGTTGTGCTTTCATCGACGCTCGTGGTCTTCTCTAAACTTGCCGATTTTTACGTTTTTTGTTGTTGTTTTCGGCCATGCGGGCTAAGATTTTCGAAATTGAAGACGGAGCTTAATCAGACACGTCTAGCCTCGTTGCATGCTCGGTCCAGTCTCTGCTTAAATTGGCGTCCTGGAAGCAGCAGAGAAACTTGGCCCGCAAGAGCTGTATCTCTGTGAGTATTACAGTTTACTGTGATTTCCAAGTGCTTCCTTGGGAATCTAATTCAGCCGGCTTTCGAACTGATTCGAACTCGCACGACCTGGATTTGCTTAAATTGGCGTCCTGGAAGCAGCAGAGAAACTTGGCCCGCAAGAGCTGTATCTCTGTGAGTATTACAGTTTACTGTGATTTCCTTGGGAATCTAATTCATCTAATTCAGCCGGCGGCTTTCGAACTCGCACGACCTGGAAATGATTGGTGTCCTGGGGCCGGTTACATAAAACTTACGAGTCTACTTAAGTGTACTCGTAATTTAAGACTGTTGCAAATAATGAGTTAATTGCTCACTTAAGAGTTTCACTTAAGGGGGGATTAACATATTTCGTTGCCATGGTAATTCGTTGCTATGCAGAGCTTGAATGAGAAGATATTTCATCGAGCAAGCGCCCAGTGTTTTCCCGCAAGACATACACGAGTTATATATTTTATTGAACGTTATTCTTTTAATTTTAAGTTTGTTCAATGAATAAATATTCGACATATGATAGACTGCAGTAGTTTAAAGTAAAAGAAGTCAAAGAAAGTAAGCGATAATTCCACTTGAAGAGTCGTTCAAAAGCAACAACACTCAACAGAGAATATTGAACCGAAATAAAACAAGCCGACTTGTCGTCACAAAAACTTCAACCTAAGAGTAAAAAACGCCGATAAATCAATAAAAAACAATCAAAGATTACCTTACTCAACAGGTTGTTGTTCTAGACTCTGCCTGTCAAAATGAAACATGTCAAACAGTAGATGAAGTAAGTCGAAGATCGGTGAAAACACCTTGAAAACACGACAGAAAAACTTTGCCGTATCGAAAGACTTTGCACAAATTAATAATTTGAGCTGCATTAAACCCTGAGAAATCCACACAAATGACAAGTAAATATCGATCTTCCTTTCTGGGTAAATGTCTATGTACCTTGAACCAAAAGAAAGTGCAGAAAATACAATTTTCTAACACACGGCTAAATTGTCATGTATTTGTCTTGCGAACGAAAATTATAACGACACAGGTATCCCAAGCCACATAAACGGCATTTTCGAAAAAAAACGCCGTTCTTTTCACGTTTTCAAAAAAGTTCACTTTTTTCTTTACGTATCTGCTAAGAAGTGTATTCTCCACAAATTTGAGCATGGATTTTAAAAACAAAGAAAAAATGGAAAAGTTATGGACAAAAATGTCGTTAAAAATGCAAAGAAACTGCCATAAAAAATTCAATTTTCATTGAAACGCAAAACGCATGCTCAGTCTTCTGCACCTTGATATACATTTTCAGATTATATCAAAATATTTCTAATTCTTCAAATCCCTATGAAAAACGCCGTTTTTTTTACGATGTGATGACGTCATAAGGACGTACGTGATGACGTCATCACATGTCGAACTTCTACCCTCAACTAACACATTGTGAAAGTTTCATGCCTTGTGTACTGATTTTAAGAGTTTTATGAATTTTCAAAGTTTCCCTAGGAACGGGCCAAATAAATATGTTAATCCCCCCTTAAGTATTGGATCTTACGATTATCGTAAGTGACCACTTAAGTGCTGTTTATGCAACGAAATATACGGGTGTTGCACAAACGCTTTGCGCCCATTTCTTAAGTGCAGAAGTCGTCCGTAAATTTACGGCAGCCCTAGAGGTCCCGTAAAACTAAGTGCGTCATGGAAAATCTTACTTTCACTTTCAAATTTCCTTCAATATTTTTAATTTATAAACATATCATAGCCTTGTATTGTAAGTGTGTTCAGTTGGACTAATTTGGAGATATATATTTTCAGGAAAAAAGTATTATGCTTTTTAGCGCTATTTTGCAGCATGCATGTATGCACATTTTAAGATTTGACAAGCAAATTTTGGCATTTATAGGTTTTATTATCCTGCCGCTAGAATAGTTTAGATGGAGAACAGTCAGATGGCCATGAAGCCTTAGAATCCCCGGGGGGGGGGGGGGGGGGGGGGGGGGGGGGGGGTGGGGAGTTACTCCCTTTGCCCAAGTGGTAGGGGTGATCGGCGCTCCTTTTAGGGTTCAAAATATTTCCTGTGTGTACCTTTTAGGGTTCCGACTCAAAAGTCAGTTACGTAACATGACTCCGTACCTTTTAGGGTCGATTGTTATTTAATTTCTTTAGAACCGAAGAAAAAAGATAATCATAATCATAATCATCATCATCATCATCATATATGGTCGTACCTTTTAGGGGTTGGAATTAACATGGCTCCAACATCTCTTTTAATCTATGCGTACCTTTTAGGGTCGTTTTCAAAATCAACCGCCGATCACCCCTACCACTTGGACAAAGGGAGTACCCCCCCCCCCCCCCCCCCCCCCCCCCCCCCCCCCCACCCCCCCCCCCCCCCCCCCCCCCCCCCCCCCCCCCCCCCCCCCCCCCCCCGGGCTTCGAATCGACGAGTGAGCAGTTAAACTCAGAGCAAGATATTAGTTGGGAGGACAATGTGCCACAACAACCAAAGAAAGAAGAAAAGAAAAGTCCACAAATGAGAGCAGGCGACACCACAATCATAAGTAATCTGTACGAACAACAAGTTTAAACAATCTTAAAAATTTTTTAAAAAAATTGAGATTAAAATGCGAGTATTAAGAAAGAAATAACAATTGCTAGACCTACAAATTAAAATTGCAAAAGACGAACTCGCACAAATAACTGGATATATATATAAATGTGCTCATTTTACTTTCCTTCATTTCATCAAGTAATCGTTTACATTTTTGTACAATCGATGTTATTAATTTTTGAAAGTGTTTTGATTTATTGGCTTCTATAGGTTTTGTTAATTATACATTTTTGTAATCAAATTCTATGAGTTCTATGAATTAAAAATATTTATGCTTAGCCAAGCACTTAAGTGTCCCCGTAAATTCACACTTAAGTAATTCACTTACGAAAGTGTTCCGTAAGCTTCATGCAACGCGCTTTAGGAAACCCGTAACACAATCTTAAGTGCCTCACTTAAGTTAACACTTAAGTACAGATTTTATGCAACCGGCCCCTGGACATCGAATACACTTTTTTTATCACATACAATCTCTCATTGCGAGTTATATATTTCTACTTGCTGACAGAACCTTTCAATTACGAACATTATGTAACATAGGCACCCTGCCGATGTTCTGCGGTTCAATCGCAGAACATCAGCAGGGTGCCACGAATTCAGCAGACCACTAAGTTCGTCATGATCAGGCCAATGTCTTTATCACAGAGCTAAAGAAGATCGAGGAGGATTCCATTGTCTTCTTTGAGTATGTCGCTGAAAAACTGTGGACTATCACCTTTGCACGAGATAATCTCTGGAGTTCATCGAGGAGACAGCTGTATGTTGCCCAACACTTCAACGAATTCCGAAATTATCAGGAACTCGATCTCCGCTAAATATACCTCACTAAGCAATATAATTGGTCTGAATTCAACCGATAAGCTGTTGCTGCAAAAAGTAATAACCACAATGTTCGAGAACATATCCAGTTTTCGATTGAAATCAGTGGCAAGTGTACTTCAAATCCGAGGAAATTATGTTGGAGAAACTGCCAACAAACTCTCTCTCTCAGCCCTGTAGAAAGAGATATAGTAGCATACATTGCCGGTTACGTCTGCAGAAAAGTTAGGGACAAAATTCAAATATATATATATATATATATATTCTAGAATCCCATAGCTCATATGAAACTCGCGCGCTGATTGGCTGAGAAGCAAACCGGATGATTCCATTGTCTTCTTTGAGTATGTCGCTGAAAAACTGTGGACTATCACCTTTGCACGAGATAATCTCTGGAGTTCATCGAGGAGACAGCTGTATGTTGCCCAACACTTCAACGAATTCCGAAATTCTCAGGAACTCGATCTCCGCTAAATTTCCCAGGGGTGGGCTCACTCAGGTTGATCATGCATGTTTTACATTGTTTTGTTACCTTGAAATTTCAATCCGTCCTTTTCTTAACTTAGCTAGATTTCGTAGCTGCACTAGGAAGTCTGACAGTGAACTTTTGGAACAATTGATAGATAGATCGATAATTCATATTTATTGCAACCGTCCTGGCCATACACTAAACATCTTTCTACTGAAGACAGTAATCTGCTTATTAAGCTTTAGTTGATTTGTACTATCGTATAAGGAAATGGGCATATCTAAAAGTGTATAAGGAACAAAACAAATTCAAAGAAACTTTGTCTCTACTAAAAGACAAATCTTCAACAACAACGGTTGCTCTCCATATGGAAAAGACAGCATCAGAAAGGCACTCATGTCCAACACTAAGTAAGCTATAATGTACATGTATATACTTTATATGCTAGAGTGCAAACACTAAACCTGTGCAACAGTTCTAAATATAAACAAGTACTATAAAGCACTGAATGATTGTTCTTAAATAAAATTGTTTATCAAATTCATAAATAATTAATGAGCAAAACACAAAAGACAGGAGTTTATAAAGTGGATTTTAACTTTATGAACTTTCTTCAAATTAAACTCAAACTACAACATTGCTGCTCATACTGTATCTAGTATATTATTGAACAAACATTGTTTAATTACCATAGTTATATATATAATAATATATTTTAACTTGTTTGTCAACTCAGTTTTATGATTGTCATCACTGTTTTAAAATTCAGTGCTTGAAGGGGAGGGTGGGGGGAGGAAGCAACAGTTTGTTGTTTGGTGTTGAAGTCTATGTGGGTTGTTTTGTGAACAGTAATAATTGTGCCAATAAAAGAATCACAAAACATTTACCTTGTCTCATTTTATTCATATTATATACAAAAATACAAAAATATAATATACAAAAATATAAATATATTAAAATACAAATATTTATTTTATCTGGGTTGACTCATTGCCTCTATGACAAATAATTTAAATAAAATTATCATAAAAATAGGTCCTCAATCAACATACATAGAGTTCAATAGTTGTTTGTAGGTCGTGTTGTAATTCATAATAAGTAAATGCTTGTTTCATCGACCTTGAATTTATTTTTGAAATATAAACCGAGCTTTCGACCTACGCGCTCATCTTCAGGGTTACAATGTGTATGTAGGCGTCATTACAACGTTGGAAAAACTAACGGGATGCGTGAGCAAACTCAAAGCGCACGAGGAAGAATCAAACAAAAGAAGAAAGAAACAAGTAAGTTACGGTGCGCGAGCAAAAGACAAGAACAGACAGGAAAAATAAGTAAAAGAGAAAATTAAATAAATAAATAATTAAGTGGATGAATAAATAAATAAAGGAATAAATGAATGGATAAATGAATGAATGAATGAATAAATGAATGGATAAATAAATAAATGAATGAATGAATAAATGAATGAATAAATGAATGAATGAATGAATGAATGAATGAATGAATGAATGAATGAATGAATAAATGAATGAATGAATGAATGAATAAATGAATGAATAAATGGAAGAAACATAGAGTTGGTTTTCATAAACCTGTGAAAGAGATAAATCATTTTCATTGTATTATTTTGTTTTTATTTGACATTGACAATATTATTATATTTTATTTCATGGGTTGATGGAAACCACACTATCTACTCTGGTTCTTTGATAACTGTAAGTTAGGATCGAGAGTACACAAAGCCCCTCCACTTCTTTTCATTCTCCTTATTGTTTTAATTGCATGTGACTGACTAAACAAAGCACTAGAATAACTCTGGCTAAACTCTTTACAGGTAAAAGCACCATATGCACCTCTCTTTTGACGCAACTTACGAAAAAACTTTTCCAGGGGATCCTGGTTGAATTTTGTGGCAACCACATATGAAACACCTGGAATTGTAAGGGAGAATTGTACAACTTCCACAAAAGTCTGAACACAAATTTGTAATCCCTCCCATGTTTGGGCCATAGCCCAGGTTTTCCAATCCTGAAAATATTTTAAGAAATCATTCTTTAACCAAAGCAGACGACTTTCTAATGGAGTGCGATACACACTCTTAAATTCATACTGGGTATAAATTATATTTGCATTCCCAAAGTCCTTTGCGGTCGTCCGCTTCTTGCTTGTTGCTTTTGGCCCGAAAACGATATTTGGAATAGGTGTATATAATAATATATAGAGAGTGTATATAGAGAGAGGTACAAAAAAGGTTGTCAATTTCCAATCTCTCCAGAAAAAAACGCGATCTAGTTAGCAACATTGGGCAACGCCCTTATCCTTACCCTTACCCTTCTTAATTTTTCCTTATTTTTATTTCGCTATGAAACGTCGAATTTCATGATATAGCAACCATCACTAGTACTGATAAGAGGAAAATCATAATAAATTATTTTATCTCTTTCAGTCGAATGTACTTTGCTTTACTCCCGGATGAAATCGCACAGTGAAACCGCGGAAATATTAAAAGTATACCCGTAATAACGAGGTGTCCGTATGGAATGGGTTAGTTTAAATTTTGCCGTCCGATCAGTCGTTCTTACTTCATGCTATTTTGTTCTTCTTCTATTTCATTGCTGTTGTTTTTTGTTTTATTTTCGAATATCTTCTCTCATTAGAGAGCTATTTATAGAACACAAAATATAAGACAACTTGTCACGGCGGTTGCTACTCCTTGCTGTAAGATGATGTTGCATAAAAATCGCTTTCAACACAAAATAACTTCAGCACATAAACGTTTCTCTTCCTATGATGGAATTTCACTTCTTTGGGGACAGAATATCGACTATAGAGGGTATAAAAAAACAGCTAACAGTACATCAGTCTGACGTGTCACGCAATCGGCTCACATCAAAATGGCAATATTCACGCCAACCTGGTTTTACGGAATCGGATTGTGCCGCAAGTTTTATTCGATAAATCAGCAATATAAGTCTTAATCTCTGTTTTGAATGAGGTTTTAGGTCTAGCCCAGGTGCCACAAGCAAGAATTCGAGCGTTATTTTGAACCATAATTTCATTATGTTTACATTACAAGTGGAGTGGGGTGAGATAATTTCCATTTATTTTCCGTCTTCGAGCGAGAAAAAGACCAAATGATACATAAACCAACTAAAGACGTCTTAAACTTTTGGTTGAGGGCTAAATCTTCTGGTTTTGATTATGCGAATAATGTGTAAACGGCCATAAAATACACGTATTATGGAATTTAATTTAGTGCATTAGTAACTGTATTTTGCTTATATTCATACACCGAGGCAGTTCATATATTTCGGATAAGTAAATTATGTTTTATCACATATCTTCTGGTTTTGGACGTAGGGATATATAGACAAAATGATAGAACTGTATTATAAATTAGTTACCTGTGAGTAGTATTTTCAACACTCTCCCTGCTCCACTTGCCTGGTGGATATAGCGGACCAGCCATGACTCCTTCTATTGAACACTTTCAGCCAAATTACACATCACAGTATTACGACATCAGTAATGATTTACGATTCACTGTTAACCATCTGTAAGCATAAGTCTTTTAGTGCTACTCGACAGCGTCAGCTATCAATAATCAGAAAGGCAACTGAAGTGAAAGGGATCAGGACACGACCTTGAAAGTTGGAATCCCATTTCGAGAGCATGTCTTACGAATGGGACTCATCCGGTGACAAAATACCAAAGACAGCAGCATATTGTCTTCTTTTCCTCTTCTCTATCTTTGGTAATTCTCTCATCGTATGGACAATCATCAAAGACAGCCGATTGAGATCAACAACCAATTTCTTGGTGGCCAACATGGCTGTCTGTGATCTTATTTCTACGATGGTTGTGGTTCCTGTAAGAGTAGTAATGATAAACTTTGATGGCAGATGGTTGATCGACGGTGATATTGGACTTGCCTTGTGCAAACTTACGCCATTTATCGGAGACGTTTCGACCGCAGTTTCTTTCTACAGTTGTCTATTCATCGCCATAGATCGATACTACTGTGTGACTCATCCAATCACAGGAAGCTTCAGCAGATCTCGACTAAAATACATCATTGCGGGGATTTGGATCTTTGCAGTTCTCATCACGTCACCTTACCTGTACTACTTCCGTCTCTTTGAAACCATGAATTACTGTTCGTACGATAGTCAATATTTCACAGCTTACTCGTATGTTCAGGTTATTTTGAACGTTGGTCTACCAATCCCTGTCATTACCATCATGTACGTATTGATTGTCTATAGACTGCGACGTCATCAAGTACCCGGGCAACAAAGTCACTCGTTCAGAAGAAGAAGAGAGCAACAGAACAGGAAAGTGTTGAAAATATCCGTTGTCATCGTCGCTCTGTTATACCTCAGCTGGGATTTTCTAGTCATTGTTCATATTTTACACTTAGAGGGAAAGCTTGACAAACTATCGGATTCAGTTTTTATCGATTTAACGTTCGCCGCAAATTTTGTGGCACACATGAGTTTCTGCTACAACTTCTTCATTTATCTAATATTCAATAACATTCACCGGGAGAACTTCAAAACCATGATCTCGAAGTGTTGTTGTACTTGTACTGTTGATAATACTGTAGAAGAAGATCTAGAGTTAGAGGATGCGGTATGAGGTGGAAAGACGATGAAACTGGTCAGCAAATAAATGTACTTATAAATGTTGTACTTGTACTGTGGATAATACTGTAGAAGAAGATCAACAGTTGGAGGAAGTATGAATTGCCAAGACAATGAAATTTGCCAGAAAGTAAATATTTGTTAATGATTTATAGATAAGAAACGCGCATTTCTAGCTTGTTTACCATTTGAGAAAAAAAAGAGAAACTATGCAACCATAAGGAAGAAGATAAATAAATTGAGAACTGAAGTAGAACAGCAACTAATGGGCAGTTAACGTTGGAGAATCAATCTGCAAAGAGTACAACAACCCTGGTGTTGTCTGGATACAATTAACTCACTGATCAGTAATGCAATGCCTGCTGCACCATTGTTTGACAATATTTTGTCTTTACACTTTTCATATTGAAAGAACTAAGACGCCCCTCAATTCGTATCGTTTTAGAATTTTGATTTTGTTGAATATAAGTATTAGAAATATTAATCAAAAATATTGACAGATTCCTGTAACATCATCATGACTTCTCCATTATACTAAAATATCCCTAATAAAGATCGTGGACAACAATTTTCAGCTTTGTCCATTACAGACATCTATTATTAACCATAAATGAGCAGGAGAACGTCATTTAATCGATTTTCATTGCTCCGTAAAGTTTTAATGCTATTTAGGTGACGTCATTTCTACGACGTCATCATAAAATGAAAATCCTTTATAACTCAGCCATAAATTATCGCATCGAGATAAAAATTGCACCTCATTTTAGAGAATGTTATTCTATTTCGAAAAATCTACGTTTTAGAAAGTTTTAAAGTGATCTCGATTATCCCGAGATATGTAACAATTCGTGATGACGTCACAATTACGTCAGTGGTAACTTTTAGAATGCCAAAATAGAACACTACATTTAGTAAGCAACCTCCGAAACTTTCATCCCAATTGTTGGGAAATGTTGAAAATGCGATGGTTAATGTAAAAGAGGCACGTTTAACATTGCCGATTTTGGGGTCATTTATGCATGCCCTACGTGATAGTGCGCACGGAGCCAGCGACAGCCAGCTTGAAACAGTTTTTCTCTCAAACGTTTTCCTTGTTTTGGGTGTTTGTTTTACTTTGACGCTGCGCTCGTGATTCCACTTGAGATTTGAACATTTTATGACGTCAAGTGTGTGTTAATAAGAGTACAGACAACGAAAAACCATCTGCAATTTGTTAAACATACGGCACTGATCACGAATGATACCTTAGCGTCTTCTTCAAGGCGTTTCTCGTCAGTCACATACAGATTAAACACGAGGACGCACTATAAAAGGAGACTGGTACCTAAGTTAAGTTCGTTGGATCTATCAATCAAATCTCCGAGAAGTCATAGCGAGAGGATCTCAAGAACTGCAAGCTTTATAAATCAATCAAATGATTAAGAACTGTGGAAATAAGTACTAAAAACGCACAAGGATAATTTTTTTTTGTACAATTCACCATCACTTTTCACTTTGGTAAAAAATTATGGTACTTTGAACTGGAATCGTTAGCCGTTGTGAAGTCGCACGGCTCTATAGTATTGTTATGCTTATCGTTTATTTCTTAAGTCATCCTAAAAGTTACCCGCCAAGACATGGAAATGCAGGGAAATGCCATTTGCGAATTAAATATATTCACATCATAGGTTTCGAAGCCTTACCGGCCTTTACCATAAAAGTACAGAGATGTACAAATGCTCGACATATTTACCTCGTAACAAGACCCATTCACGAACACCATAACAAGAAACCATAACAAGACGAACGACGACAAAGACGAACGTAAATTGTGTAATGAAAACATTACTCTTGTCGCTTTATGTAGACATGACCGAGCATGCTTGGAAATGCTTATTACAGGTAATCAAAGAGGATTTCGGCTCATGAATATAATTGTAGGCTTGGATAAGAAGTACGGGTGTTGATTGTTGTGATACATGTCGCGCGAAATTCAAAACTTTCTTCGGTACGCGTGCTGAAATTCGTATAGATAACTACCGAATATTAAACATATTGACACGTTCGTCTATTATATAATTGTTTTAGACCTAAAATTACAATTTATTCAATAAGTAAACTTTGCTGTTGAATTAAATGTCATTTTATTAAGAACATCATTTTCCCCCGTTGTTCAGCCATGTTCAACCATTGTCCGCCATATTCAAACTCATTATTATTTAAAAAATCACCCTTATGTTTTTATTCATTTTAGAAATCACTTCAATATGAAGTGAATATATTGTGGTGGTTCAGTGTTGTGTGATTTGAGCTTCGTATTACTCAGTTATAGAGATTTTAAATCCTGATATGATAATTATGTGACGTATAAGGAGGCATTTGCCATAATTTATTAAGTGATTTTCAAGTAAAAATGATATGCAAGTATGTTATGAAGAAAAGTTTCCGCACTTTTAAGATGTCAGTAATTTGCACTAGGGTGTTTTTGTATAATAAATGATGCATCCCCACACGTCTCTTTGTTTGCATTTTGAGATTTCAAACCCTTGCTACTCACATATCCAAAGCTGCATATCACGAAGTATCATGCAAATCCTGCGATTATTCACCTTTACATATAATAAATTGTCATGATAACTATAAAAAGGGTGATAAGCACTTTAATACCAACGGATTAACACACAGGGTAATTATTATTATTATTATTACTCGGGCCCTTCTGAAGGAAGCCCGACTAATAAATTGGGCTTTATTATTATTTTTGTTGTTGTTGTTGTTTGGTCACGGAATGAAGAAAGAATGCGAAGAATGAAGAAAGAATGCGAAGTAGTAGATCATATCGAGTTTCAAGATTACTCAGCAGGTAAAGGAAAACAAACGACACACAGGACTCAAGTAGACTTGAGTCTTAGTTTTGAAAGCAGCTGTAGATCTAGACTTTCGAAAAGTCCTTCCTCTTTCTGTTGCTACTCGCCCAGGGGAATCGAAGGACTTTTCAAACTTGATTCCCGCCAATTTTAGCGACCCAAAAACGGGTCGCTGCATATATATTGATTAGTGTTAACCAATCAGAATGGTCAGAGTCATAAACACACCCATCATCTGTCAATAAAACCGAACAGCAAGCACGTACGCGTCGCCTCACGTTGCTTTGAGTCAACTCACCATGAAATTGATATCTGAGCCGTTGAAAGAAGCTCAAAGAATAACATACTACAAATAATTACGAGGAAGCCTCTTAACGAATGTTACAAGCTTTCTGTAGTCTTTGTTACAAATAACTTTGGCTCAGAGCAAACAAATCTGATCTTGTGATGAGGGGTAAACACACACTCGCTGGATTGTTTTGGTTGAAGTTGACCCTGAATGAAACCAGACACTATGGTGTGTGTGACAAACAAAACTCCGCCCCCTGATAATTTATGGCGCGAAACACAAATGAAAACCCTGCAAGCGGGAAAAGTCGACCTCTCGCGACTTCGTCGCTCGCTCGGTCGCTTCGCGACCTCAATGCCGACTCGCTTCGCTCGCACATCTGGGTCTGGGATCTACAAGAGAGGTCGACTTGTGGCAAGTCTACTGTAGATTTTCAAGCTATTAAAGGTCAGGATTCTAGTTCATCGTTCGACGACTAGAAGTGGTAGAAGGACTAGAAGCTCGTGCTGGATCGAGAGAGAACAAGTCATCTTTCAATAAACTCACGACCAGAGATGTAACTACATATGCAAACAGTCGAGCCAGTCGAGACTGAAAAGCAAATGAAATGAACTCAAAAACTATCATGTCCTCGCTATGCGATGTTTGTTGCTAATTGTAGTAGTACGTGTACAGTTATGTCCTTGAGTATTTATAATTAAACTCACGTCCAGCGATGTATAACTACATATATTGAGAGAAAGCCAGTCCAGTTATGATGGATGTTTATTTTATTCCGCGTATGAAAAATTCAGAAGGAAAAGGAAAATCGTACTTCAAAACTACATCAAAGCAAAGGCGAGCAAGGTCAATGTATCAAAATCGGGATCGTACATAAAATGTAGGTTTCTCCGTGTTCTTTTCAGTACGATTTGTATGATCCTTGTCTGAGTCATACATCTATTACGCGACCTAATTTTAGAACCGCCGCGTAGCGCTATTTAAAGCATAATTTTCCCGCTCAAAACAGGTCAGTGAACGGCAAAAATGCAATCGAAATCAAAACGTCCTTAGATTGTAGGGATCTATTACAGAACAAGATGCTCAATGAGCGTATAGTTGGGCAATATATATGACAATGACGATTGCGTGACGAGGGAGAGTATTTGTGTCGGTGAGCATCGTTAAAGATCTCCGAATCGTAGAGGTACGTCTGCAGTACGTACTTTAAATTAAACATAGTCTCCCTCGTCACGCAACTGTCTGTCATTGTCAGGTCCCTCGTCACGCAACTGACATTGTCCTGTCATAATGCCCGAGTGTACGCTCATTGAGCGTCTTGTTATTATTAGAGTGCAAGAACTAAAGCCGTGAAACAGTACAAACTAAATCTAATGTCGGTTTGTAGGTTGGATAATTAATGACAATAATTGTATATCTTCAACCTCAGTTTTAAAAAAAACTGCCAAGCTTTCGTGCTAAGCGTCTATCTTCAGGGCTAAATGCTTTAAAATATCTAATTACAACGGCTATAAGTATACGAACACAAACAAACAAACGCCACCAAACAAACAGGCTCGTGCGCAACAAATTGAAATCGCGAAAAGCAAACAAAATCGAACAACGTTAGAGTTACTGAATATAGAGTAATTAGAAAGAATGAAAAATATGCGCGAGGAATAGAAAATGAAGTATTAACGTAAGAATTGAAAATAATAAATAGAAATGTAGCCAAAAAAAAAAAAAAAGAAATCAGTGCGCGATGAACTATAAAAACAGAATAAAATTGAGTAAACGAATGAGTGAATAAATGAATGAATGAACGAATGAATTAATGAACGAATGGGAGAACAAATTAATGAATGATAGAATGATAGAATGAATTAACGAATAGATGGATGAATGAATGAATGAACGAAAGGTTGAATGAACTAACGAATAAACTAGTAAAAATAAACTAGTTAGTGGAACAGTAGAAAACAAAAGACATTGCACCATTTAGTGCTAATTAAAGTTAGCACTGTTTCACGGTTTTACATCATTATTATTATCATTATCATCATCATCATCGTCGTCATTATTATTATTATTATTATTATTGTTATTATTATTATTATTATTATTATTATTATTATTATTATTATTATTATTATTTATTCGTATCTTATGGAAGCATATATATCAATTTCTCGTTGCTTCTGCAGAAAATACTTCCTTTGGTTGCTATGTGGTTGCTATGATATATGTGTCTTGCATATGACAGCTGATCTATTCCACAACAGACATTCGAGAACCATGTGTCCCAGATTAAAGGACATTGTTACAATTTGACCACCATTTGATACATTCATATAATACAGCCATCTGATTGGCACCCAGAAATATGGTGAAATAATTTGCTAGCTGTGCCCTACGTCATCCATTATTCATCTCAATTTGAGTCTCTTGAAATCAATACACAATTTCTGCAAACTCACCAATAAATCATGTTGATGAAGGTTAAATCCATCAAAGTAAGTAGACTTTAAACTTTTCAGTCTTTATTGATGTCGCTTGAGTAATAATTCTCCATAGCTAAACCTCTGGCATTAATATTAGTATTTGATAAACATTATGATATGTTCGACTTCTTTCGTTTTGTAAATACGAGTACCCTATTTCGAGTAAATCTAAGGGTATATTATAAACACTTCTCGATGTTAGATAGATTAACATCATTCCAACAATGATCTAACTGATCGCTCAAAATTTACAAATTAGCAGATTGAGCTACACACTTCTATATAATATATATAACAAAGTTCATTAATTAGTAATAATATTCTCATATCAGTCAAAGTTCTATAACTCCATCAGTATTTTTCGCGGACATCATAATCTTATTTCGCGAAATCTAGTTTCGTTCTTACGTGAAACTACTATATATTATAAAATAACTTTTATATAACACGCGCTCTGATTGGCTGATTAGCCGTGTTTCATGAGGCTATGCAAACACGTTTTCGGCCAAGACATGTCAAAGAGCGATTCAGTGAATTTGAACGACATTTGTTTGTTGTCAAAAATAATTTTATTTACTAAATACATTTTGAACTACGACCATGGAATCATATTTCTTTCTTGTTATCTCTAGCTTAAGTGTTGTCCAGTTATGTTTTTGCTGTTTTCAAACTGAGCCAACTTCAAATTTTGTCAATAACAAAAAATTCAATAAGCTTACACAAGAAGCGACGACACATGGTTGAAATTTGTGTGGCAATATCGAAGAAAACATAAATATATAACTGTGCAATCTCTTTCCACGACCAAAAGATCGCAAAGATGCAAGCAGCTGACATAGTATACAAAATCAAATGCTCAGAATGTGATTTTGTATACTATGGCCAGACAGGCAGATCAATGAAAACTCGAACTTCGGAGCACAGAGGAGCCATTGCTCACAACCACCCTAACTCAAAGATAGCACAGCACAGCAACGAAACAGGACATTCTTTTGACTTTAAAAACATTACAATTGTGGACAGAGAAAAAAACTACCACCAGAGGCTTTTCCTTGAAGCGTGGTTCACGGGCCAAGATGCCAACGCAGGGAATGATTGCATTCAAATTTCTGAAGTCTACAAGACCATCATGGGACTAAGAAATAAGCGCGCGCAAGGACATCAAGCGCGCGCCGCAAACGTTAAGTATTTCAAAGATCGCAACGTTTCCGATTAATACTGATGAAGGCCATTGATTAATGGCCGAAAAACGTCTATATGAAAAACAGAAGTCAGAGACAAACACTAATAATCAATAATAAATATATTAACTGCTCAGGATTCTCCAACACATACTAAGTCGTTTGATGAAATGTAGAGCTAATAAACGATACCATTTCCATACTAAACGAAGCGTTTCTTGTAGCTACAAACAACAAATTTAAGCTTGCTGAATAAGTAAGCTTACGGCCATACAGCCGTGTGTGAAAAATGTCCAACTGTACAGCAACATTTTACCTCTGATTTTTCTCCAGCAAGAAAAGTGTTTAGGAGAAAACAATAGCTTCTGGTGTCTCAGGAAAGTCCATCTTTGACTTATTCTATAGTCGAACAAAGCGAGGAAATCATAGAAAATACGACAAAAACTGCATTTCGGCTACTTGACTTCGGCTAATTCTCCATTCATCAAATTCACAACTATTTCAGATTGTTTTGGCGATTCATTGTCAGTAAATCGGCTTTTCTCACTTTGCTTCCTTTTTAATTGTACAGAGTTCACATAAGAAGTCCAGAAAATACATATTTTTGTAGTTTTCTATCAAATTATGAGTCGCTTTGTCTAAACTTGATTTCTTTCGTGAAATTTCATTGGATATCACGCGATTTCTGACGCTTTTCAGGAGAATCGCACATATGATCACTAAAAACTTGCGTAAATAAATATTATATTCCTTAATAACCTTGTAGTTATTTTATAAAATAAATAAAAAACGTTTTTCCGTGTTTGCACAGGCTTATGCAAACCTCCGGAAAGCTAAGTTTGGGAGAACTCTCGAGCAGGTGAAAACCCCCGACCTGCGGTCTCGGGTTTTCACTATCTGTTCTCGAGTTCTCCCAAACTTCCCCTTGGTTTGCATAAGCCTGTGCAAACACGGAAAACGTTTCTTATTTCTTAAATGAAGGTAAATAATGCAAACACGAACAACCTTTCTAGAAAATATATAAATATCTCAGTAGTATAAACATGTGTCGAGCTTTGAAAAGACTAACAGCATTCCGCCAAACTTAATTAATTATTAATAATATTCAGCGTTTTAGAAGTTATATGGTAGTATAGTAGACTGAGTGCAAACCATATGTCAGTGAAACAGTACAGGGGCGGATCCAGGGGGAGGGTTCTGGGGGTTGCAACCCCCCCTATGGATATGTTTTTTTAATACCGCTTGTATAGATATGTCTGTCCGTAGGTCTCTCTTGCACTTTCAGCTCTCTCCCTCGTAAGAATAATATAATTCATTCATACTGTTTACACGACCGTTCGACTTCGAGGCCGGTTTGACTGATAGCAGAAAGAACCTGCCGTTTTTAGCGTCAAAAACGTATGTGAAGCCTTCATACTTGTAAGCTCACCCAAGAAGACTTCCAAGCATCTTTGTTGGATGTTCAATAAACTCAAAATTTTACTGAAAATTGAGTTTTGTTGTGTTAATAAAACAACTCCAGATCTCTAAAAATTGCATTTTAGAGCTTGTAGATTTCAAAATTTTCTGGAGGGGCATGCCCCCACACCCCCCTAGTACTTCGCGGCTTTGCCGCTCACACAACACATCGGCCGCAACACAACCCCCTGTTTGACAAAAACCGGGATCCGCCCCTGCAGTACTAGCTAATTAGTACTAAATAGCACTGATGAAACAATAGAAAACAATGGAGATAACACTATTTAGTACTATTTTTCCAACCAAGTCTATTATGACAGCTTTCAGAAGAACTTAAGGAATTACTGGCACCTTCCAGATCCACAAAATATATTTCTAATAATGTAAATTCCAGTCACGGGTGCTTCAAGTGTGGCAAGAGGTGCGACCTATGCAAAAACTTATTGGTTCAGTCCGATTGTTTTAGGAGTTTTCCACTGGTCGTACCTACAAGATTAGGCTGATTCTGTTTGCTGTACTTCTAGCAACGTTATATATATCTTATTTCATGTACTAAATGCAACCTTCAATATATCGGTTCCACTTCTAATCAATTTAAGGTCCGTTTTCGCAATCACAAATCTTCTATTGTTACTAAGAAAACAAATTGCGAAGTAGCCATCCATTTTAATGATAGCCCGCATAATCTCAATGACTTTAACTTCATTGTTATAGAAAAAAAAACAAATTCTCAAACTGATAGTGATTACGATAGAATTCTGCTAACGCCCAGAAGGCCTCAACAAAAGGCAGGAATTTAAGTCGAAGCGTAGAATTCATTTTCAGGCATAGGGTCTTATTACTATCTTTTACATTATTGACTCGGTTTTCTTTGTTTTCCGTCGGGCTTTATATCCCATATTTCCCAGCTCCAATTACGAATTATAGGGCAATATACAGATATCTGTATATTGCCCTGAGGGCAATATATGTATATTGCCCTCAGGGCAATATATGTATATTGCCCTCAGGGCAATATACAGATATTGCCCTCAGGGCAATATACATATATTGCCCTCAGGGCAATCTACAGATATTGCCCTCGTTCTATGCTTTCCCGGTTATATTTATGTCGGCAATAAACTTAGGAATTTTAGACTTGGCGAATTTTGAAGAAAAAAATATTTTGATATGTCGAATCGAGAATCGAACCCCGGCCCTTCCGATTACTTACACCCTCCTTAACACACTAGACTACTGTGCTTACCGATGGAAGTTTCGATACAAAAAATCCTTTTGATTCTTTCGCGAACCTAATTATCATTATAGTTATACAGAATTGAATACGGCCCTCGGGATGTATATGGCTTATTGCCTCCGTTCTCGGTAATTAACTCTAACCTATTCATCTAGATTTCTATTCATGCATGCGCACGTATATTTCTCGTTTATTATTGTTGGTTTGACAAAGGATGATGTAACTTGGTCCCTTTAGGTTTCCTTTGGGCCTTTTCCCCTGGTGATTGGTTACACCATCCTTTGTTTTCCTTAGCGTATATATACTTGTAACACAGTAGGTAATCTTTACATTTTTATCAATTTTATCCTGTACATATTCAATATTATATTTTTTTCTGATGAAGGCTGAATTGCCGAAACGTTAATATATTATTTGGAACAGTCCAAGGTTGCCTGCGTCTCTTCTTCTTCGTTATATTTAATATATTTATATGGAGAGCAGACTGTGAATTCCTTCTGGAATCCTTCGACTGGAAGCTCGTAGTTAGCCTACCTTTTCTCATATTCAAGTTTTTTTTATAATATATATATATATATTTATTATACTACTATTACGTAATTTTACCTTATAAGGTCAAGAGAACTCGAAAAATATGGAGCCGTATTACCATAGTTCGAAAGCCGTATTACCATAGTTCTAATAGCCGTATTACCATATAGTTCTAAAACCGGTTTCACTGCAAAGTTTTGAACATTTTGTGACTTCAAATCCATTGGCAATAAGAGTACAGACAATGGAAAACCGCTTGCGATTTCTTTTTTACAATAACAAAGTCAAAAAATCATCCAAAAGCAAGGACAACTTGTTTGAAAGAAAAACTGTTTCAAGCGCGCGCTGGCTCCGTGCGCGAGCGATTTGTCATTCTGTAAAAGAGCGCGCGGACCTTGAAAGGTTTTGAAATAATTATTAGATAAATTTGCTAAAACACAGGCAATTTTTTTTTTCGTTCAGAGTAGTATAAGTCAAAAAATCAAGGATAAAGTTTGAAAGAAAAAACGTTTCAAGCGCTCGCTGTCTCCGTGCGCGAGCGATTCGTCATCCTACCTTGAAAGGCTTTGAAATAATTATTGGATAAATGTACTCAAAAACGAAACAAATAATTGTTCGTTCAAAGTAGTATAATAAATAACTTATTTGGGGTTTTTCCCGTAATACGGGCTGTATAATTAGCTATTATTGGACGAGGTTAAGCAAAATATCGTGATTTGTCAGTGGTGAGCAGAATATTGATTTGCCGATGCCGAAGGCAGAGGCAAATAATTGTGTGCGAGACACTGACAAAATCACGATATATTGCAAAAACCGTGTTCAATATATAATTGTTTTATCATTCACGTTATTTTCTCTCACCTAAAGTAACAACAAACAAGTAGATTGTTTGTTTATCAAGTTTGTGACAACGCGATTGCTGATTTTTAACATCTAATCCTTGAATTGCTCAACAACAACAGTACTCATCACTACCCCCTATCTTATTGACAATTCACTCCCGTAACTACTGGTGACAGTCGAAATAATTGTCAATCCGAAAGTTTTCCGACCAAAAATCAGCATACTAATTAGTAAGTTCGGGAGGTAGTTTCAATCTCCCGCGTCATTAAGCGTGAACAAAAGACTTTCCTTATATGGCGAAAATCCCATCGATTCTATTTCTGTGAATACAAAAGTTTGACTTCATTTCTCATAAACTTACATATGTTGTACCGCCAACCTGCTCACTGTGGTTATTGTAGTTTCAACTGATATCCAGGGATTCATTTCAAATCAGTAATCGATTTAGTTTTTAATTTCAGCGTTTACAATACCATTTGTTTGTTGTTTTCGTTGCCTGGCAAATCAAACAAATCTACCCACAACACTGTCAGCCAATCACAAGTAACCGAGAAGAAGGCTTTGCTCTGATTGGTACAGAGTTCAAAACGCTGATAACGATGACGTATGCCCTTTGTTTATTGGAATGCGAAAGCGACTTGAATTGTATGAGCATCAACTTTCACATGGTAACAAAGAAATGTGAGCTGAACGCACAGACTAAGGAGACATCACCAGAGATGTATAAAGAGAGACAAAACAGTATTTACTCGACAAACATGGACAACACAACTCCAAGTAAGTGCCAATATCGTTTGTTACTCTGTTTTAGTGCTGGAAGACTGAACAACACGTCCCTATCGTAAGGCAGATATGAGTATATCGGAGCATAGCTGTGGTTGCTATACCATCATAATAACAATAGCTACTATGATCTATTTAACCGCAACTGTAGTCATCTCGATGCAACAAGTGGTCACGTACAGTCATACTTACCCTATATATTCAGTTATTATTATTGTATATTTTTTGTTGCAGAACCAGTGAAAGGTACGAAGGCACGTCCAGCTAAGTCATGTCTAGATATACTGGTCAGCAGTAATTCTAAGGGTACAGGCGTGTATTGGTTAGACCCTCCCAACACAGGGACCCCAATTCAAGGTTTCTGTGATATGGACACAGATGGAGGTAGTTAATAATTATAATTATAAAATAACATGTATATAACGCGCGCTCTGATTGGCTAAAAACCCATGTTCTATAAGAGCATGCACAGAAACATGGTTCATGACCTTGAAAGACCTTGAAGCGATGCAGTGGATTTGATCGACCACAAATATATATATTTCTGTTGTCAACATGTTTTATTTACTAAACAAAAGCCATATAATTACAGTTTTTCTTGCTTAGTTAAGTTCAAGTTCTATCTAGATGTGATTTTGATGATTTTAAACTGAAAATTTGCAAGAATTGAGCTTCAATTTCTAACACACCAAGCCAAACTCGACGAATCGTCCAATTATCTTTGTCCACAATAGCGAATAATGAAGCGAGTGGTTTTCAGCTTTTCGAGTGTTCTCCCAACATCACAAGTGTTTAGATCAGGCCATATAACACGGAAAACCGTTTTATATTTCTTTTATAAAATAACTACAATAATTTATTTTTTTTGAAAAAAAAACTTTATTTACGCGAGATTCTACTGATCAAATTTGCAATTCTCCTGAAAAGCATCAGAAATCGCCCATCATCCAATCAAATCTCGCGAAAGAAATCAAAATGGCAAGCGACTCGACAACTTTTATCTCTGCCGTTTAGTGTTTTGACAGGAAAAACGTTTTGAAGAATGCTATTTTTAGTCAGAAAATTACAGAAGAATGCTTCTTACGGCTTCATCAGTATCAGTTTGTGTATCCTGTGAATACGAAAAACGAAGAAAAGCTGGGCTAATGAAGACGAATCGCCAACTTTTTGAAATCAGATTTGACAACTAGATGAATGAGCACGAAGTCAGGTAGCCAAACATCCACAGTTTTTGTCGTATTTTTGAATCTTTTCAGCGTTTTTCTCGACAAGAATGTATAAACGATGGACGTTTTTGAGACATTTGACAATATTTTTCTCTTTGACATATTTTACTAGAGATCATTTTCAGGCTAAATCTTGTCAATTTGTAGCTACAAGAATCGCTCTGTTTTGTGAGTAAACTTAAATACGGCTATCGTTGCTTGGTATTTTCATTCGTTAACTTGAGGAAATATTTGTAGCTATATAGAACTCATAGAACGGTTAGTATGTGATTGAGAAAACTGAGCAGTTAGATTATTTACTTATCTTTCGTTTATTAGTGATTTGTGGACAAAAGTGGACGATTCGTCGCCAGTTTTTGGTGTCTTTGAAGCTCAATTCTTGCAAATTTTCGGTTTCAAATCAGCAAAATCACATCTAGATATAACTTGAACTTGAGAAAACAAGAAAAACTAATTGTATGGCTTTTGTTGAAAATGTATTTTTATTAAATAAAACATGTTTAACAGCAGAAAAATATAATATATTTGGTGTCGATCAAATCCACTGCATCGGTTCAAGGTCGTTCAAGGTCATGACGTAGCGTGTTTAGATACTCTCATCTAAAACGGTGTTTTGACCAATCAGAGCGCGCGTTATATCTAAATTATTTTATAAACTAAATCTAACTGCTCAGTTTTCTCAATCACATTCTAACCGTTCTGTAAGTTATATAGCTACACATTTTTTCTCAAGTGTACGACTAAAAATATCATGAAAAGATAGCCGTATTTACACTCACAGAACAGTGAAAACAGAGCGATTCTTGTAGCTGCTACACGGCGGATTCACCAGAACATTAACATCTCTAGTAAAATATGTCAAAGAGAAAATATATATTGAAATGTCTCAGAAATGTCCATCGTTTATACATTCTTGTCGAGAAAAGCGATTAAAATATTAAAAAATGTGTCGTATATACGACAACAACTGTGGATATTTGGCTACCTGACTTCGTGCTCCATTCATCAAGTTGTCAAATATTTCAGAAAGTTTGAAGACTCATCGTCATTGATCATGAATAGGCTCAGCTTTTCTCACTTTTCTTCGTGATTACAGGATACAAATGCCGTATCTTTGTTCTCTGTTAAAAAAAACACTTGGGATATGTTATGTTGGAAGAACTCAGAAAATGTATTAATGCTTAAAGAAGTTACAGAAGCACGGTACAACATTGCGTGCAATATTGTCTGCAACATGCACGTGGTGTGTCGGCCTCTGAAATTTGCTTGCACAGCATTTCAGAAGTGGGATATGGCAAATTATGATTACACTATACTCGTGCAATATATTTATTTAGTAATTAATTGATATATTCCTCTTTCATTCATTATATCATTCCCTAGCCCTGTTTATTATGTTTTATTTTCTTTCTGAATACTCAATGATGCTGTATGTAATCATATAAATATTAGCATTTCTTCTCTTCTTTGGAATCCTTCAGATGGCGAGTTGGAAAACATATTGACGCTCAGTGCCTTATTGGAGATGTTCTATAAATAAAATAAAACTAAAATATATGCTTATAAATCAATACAATGTTTCAGGTGGCTGGACGATTATCAAAAGAACAATCCTGCAAAGCGCGACGTTACCTAGCGGACAGATCTATAAAACCTATGTAATCATTTCCGCCTTCAGTAAGTATAACCAGAATACCGTGCTTACAGCAGCCGCCATGTTGGATATCCTCAAAAAGATGGGATTCCACCAGATTCATTTCTATTGTCATAAGAAATCAGTGGGTACAGTGGTGAGCATCATGACCAAGAACAACACCGCTGGCCAGCAAGTAGTGCGGTATTTTACCGACGATGCATTTGCCCTGACTACTTTCCCTGACGCTTGTGGCTCGTTTGACAGACTTCCCGAGGACTCGTCAATTCTGGCTCAGAATTGTGATAAATGGGGAAAAGATAGCGCGGGAAAAGTGCAAGTTAACAAATGGGGTCGCTATCCCGGAAATGGAGGGGGTCGTTTGATAACGTATCCAATCGTCATGGAAACATCACCTGCTCGTGGCTTTGGTTTTCGTTGGAATGACCCCAAGCGTTTTTATTGTGATGATAGCTTTGATAGTCCCCAGCCATACAACGTGCAGGACACATGGCGTATATCCGTTCGATAGGTTTCTTTGTTTGATTTCATGGGGCTTACCTTCTATGTTCTATGTTTTTGAACGTGTCAACGATATTTCAATCAGGTGTATGCCAATGTACCATGAACTGAACTTGTAGACAGGATATACTTTTTTCATTCTTATTGAAAACATTATGCCATAACTTGAATTTGTAGACAGGATATGCTTTTTTTTCATTATGAATGTAAACATTGTACCATTTTTCATTGTTATTGTACACATTGTACCATAGACCGAATCGGCTAACGAAATGTTGTACCCAATTCAGACCTTTTGGGAATACGGTTCTTTGTCTGTTGTATTTCGATTTCAATAGAGCATTGACATGGAAATGTTTGGAACAAAAAGCTCTTATTCCCAAAGGTTTTGAATTGGGATAAAGAATGTAAACATTGCGTTAGCCGAATAGGTCTATAAACTGTACTTGGAGTCTGGATTCGCTTCCACGGCACAATTGCTATACCACTATGTATTTACAGTATCTAAATACTCAATTTCGAGTTGTCTAGACACCGCTGTACTTCTTGACAAAAGACGCATTTGCTCAGGCTTAGCCTCAATTCAGTGGAAATTATGCACAAATACCGACGAAAACGCGAAAAAGTGTTGGCATTCATTTTAATTGCACTGGTTATTCTCTGGATTGAGGCTAAGCCTGAGCAATCGCGTATTTTGTCAAGGAGTATAGAGGCGCGTAAACAACTCGAAACTGGAGTATTGTAGGTTAAAAGAAGCAATAAAATAATTCACCAAGCATTGCATAATGACATGTAGTTAAACATCATTGACAAATATCTATTGTTTCAATGTGTCAATCATCAGTTCACTACACCACGAAGTCACACGATTTCATTTTCGTATCTTTTAGAAGAATACATTTCCCGCTGCTTCTACTGAAAACCCTCCCTTTGGTTGCTATGTGGTTGCTATCATTCATTCATGTGCCTTGCATATGACCGCTGATCTATTCCACCACAGGCATTCGAGAACCAATCCTGTGTGCCGTATGAAAGGACATTGTTTAATTTTGACCACCATTTGATACATTCATATAATATCACCATCTGATTGGCACCCAGCAAGCTGGTGAAATAATTTGCTTTGTTTCTGCCCTACGTCATCCAGTACCCATCTCATGATGAATGTGAATCTCTTGAAATCGATACACAATTGTTGAGAGATGTCATTAAATACGTATCATTATTCTAAACGCCTTGCACATTAACTTGGCGTAACGATCGATGGTGGTGCTGGTCGACAAAGACACAGACAAAAGTCAAAAGCATCGAGAAATATCACGTTCTGAAAAGAGCCTTATCGTCAAAAAGAAAACTTTGATGTAAACTCACCAAGAAATCATGTTGATGAAAGTTAAATCCATCAAAGAAAGTAGACTTTAACATTTTATTTAATGATGTCACTTGACCAATAATTATTCATGAATAAAACGTGGTTTTCTCTGTCATTGATATTAGTATTTTATAAACTACATACGTTTCGATCCTTCCTAGAATCTTCCTATGTCAGTAACGGTCGTTTCAATCGATCAATGTTTAGTTATATAATGCATATTGTTACAACTTCAATATTAATAATTATTCATTCCACTTCTACTTTGATTCTTGTTCTAATTCTCGTCCTTGATTCTTCGTTACATTAGTCATAATATTTTCAAATTCCTAATTTATTTTCTGCCGTGTTTGTTAAGATACAATCTTGTAAATACGAGTACCCTATTTCGAGTAAATCTAAAGACATATTATAATTACGTCTCAAGTTAGAGACGTGACTAGACTAACACCATTCCAAAAAAGTTCATTAATTATTGATAATATTCTTATATCAGTAAAAGTTAACTAACTCCATCACTCTTTTTCACGCACATCATAATCTTATTTCGCGAAATATAGTTTCGTTCTTACGCGTGAAACTTATATCTAATGAAGGTAAATAATATTTACTGATATGTACATGTAAAACATGAGTATAAACATGTGTCGAGTTTTTAAAAGACTAACAACATTCCACCAGACTTCATTAATTATTAATAATATTCAGCCTTTTAGAAGTTTATATGGTTGTTGTATATGCACTCGATTACAAAAAGGTTGTAGTATACATTTGTACAAATATCTAATCAGATACAAAATGGTAAGCATGCCAAAATACAACTGTTTAAGCGCAAAATCAGTGCTGAAAATTACTGTTTTAGCCTTGCTGGATGCGATACTAATCTAAAATTGATGATTCTGATATATTAGAAAAAAAGTGATGTTTCACACTTTGCATCTCATTAGATATCTTGTATCTCAATAATTTTCGCAAATAGAGTGCAGTTATCATTGTAAACTAAACGTGATTTTGACACGGCATTACCGGTTTATAATGATGGCTTTGGAAGAAAATATATTCGGTATTGGTGGAGTCGCGTAGCCAATACCTGGAATATATTTTCTTCCAACGCCGTCATTATAAACCGGATAATGCCGTCTCAAAATCGCGTTTAGTTTTGTATCGCAATTCTAACAAACTGGCACGAAAATAGGGAAATGTTGGTTATATTAGTTTTCATTGATTGAAAGCGAAATTATCCGTGAAAGCGCGCGTAATATCACGCAAGCGCGCGCTGAAATTAAAATAACTTTTCGCTCGATCTTCACTCTTTTTTACTAAAATATCCTCAATTTCTCTTTGCGTTTTATTGAAAATAGTTTAAAAAGGCAATTCTATGTTTTCTTGTTCAATTTAGATGACAAATTCGATGAAATGCTATCAAATTTCGTACGGTTATTTTGAAACGATATTATCGGAAAATAATGGCGTCTCTCTCTATATCAAAATCTTAAGAGAATCGCGATGCATCCTTGAAACAAAACATCGACATCCTTTTATATTACATAGAAACTAATGTCAAAGTAAATCATTTTACAGTTCAATACTATCACGTGCTTTTCGATAAATAAAGACAATTAAACAATCATTATTTTATTTTGTTTCACGGATTTAATCATTGTGCGCATGCTCTAGGTTTGCCCATGTTGTTTTATATTATTATTATTATTACTATTTCAAGTGTTTGATATAGCTTAAATATTTGTCAAACCATTAATGATTCTTGGAGAAATTCAAAATCAAATTGTATAGGTTCCCCCATGTTGGTTTAGACTATGGTTGAGTGACCAGGCCATCTGGTATAATTGGACGAGCTTTCGAAATATCAGTCAGTTAATAGGTATTATTATACGACTGTGACGTAAATTTACCATAAAAGGGCACAAAATCATCCAAATATCCGAGCGTATTACCCAATGTAGATTGTCGTATTACCCGGCTTGTAACCCGGTAAAACCGGTTTTGAACACAACATATTTTGTACCAGTTTTGGTTTTCATTGCAAAAAGAAAAAAAACACTAAACAACGACAGATAAGTATTTCGAAAGGGAATAGAGAAACAAGCAACTTTTTAATGATATCTGTATAGAAAATATGAAAAAAATCCAATATTTGTGGTTAAAAAAAGCCAACGAAAAATATATCGAGCGCGCGCTCGATGGCGTATCGATTGTGTGATAGCGCGCGCATTTCACAAACAAATCACGAAAACAGCTTTTGTATGCTAACAAATAAGCAAAGAAAGAAAAAAGGACGTTTTGGTTTTTTTTAATTTTGTTGTCGTATAATAAACAATTTATTACAGTTAGAGTTGTGTAATACGGCTGGACATTTTTACTCGTCTATTTGTATTTTGCCTCGCCTACGGCTCGTCAAAATACGGCAAGACTCGTATAAATATCCACAACTCTAACTGTAATAACCTATATATAATGCTAAACGTCATGATCATGGCGGCCATGTTGGTTCTCGATAACAAAGCATTCTTCATTAGTTTCTCTTGTTTTGTTCCACCAACATAGTCGTGCTGCGTCTTTGTACTTCAAATCTCCAGGGATTGATTGCAAACCAGTAATAGAGATCCTCTATTTCAAAAGATAGGTGTTATAAAATTGGAGGAATAACTATTCCATGTGTTTGATATAGCTTCTCAAACCATTAATGATTATTGGAGAAATTGACATTGTAAAAGGGGCAGTGTCAAGCCTCACGCATGCGCATTAAAATCAAAACAATAACACTCGGTTGAGAAGCCTACCTTGCCCGGTAGCGAGTTACAAAACCCCCCTAAAACCGTTCTAATCGCTAAATAAATGACCTACAGGACTCATGTAGATACTAATCTTTATTTATAAAGCAATATTATAACTTCAATATATCAAAAGGACTGAATTCTAGATGTGAATTCACGGCGATATCATTTTCCAACGGCCGATCAAATAAAACACAGGAAGCCAAACACATAAATAGATGGTGGGAAGCTCACCGGGTTTACAAGTCGTTCTACGTGAGTTTTTCTCTTCAAAATCATGAACAGTACTGCACCTACGATGGATGATCAAGATTCCTTCGCAATCGATCAGAATTGCCGGTTTACAATTCGGTTTTCTTCACTCGAGGATGATGGCGGGCTGACTCTCTACGGCTGTTCGACACTTTTTTTCAATGGCTTCAAAGTCAGTTCTAAGATGAAATAATCTCCACTAGGAATTGTTGAAAATGAAGAACATGCTTTGAATAATTACTAGTGATCCATTAGACGCTTGAACAAACATGATTAATGTCGATGGAATCGGATTGAAAACATCGCTAATAATAAAAGTCCACGGTGGACTTTTATTATTTCTCGCTTCTTCGTACCCAGGCTTGCGCGGTCATATGGCTTGACACTGCCCCTTTAAAGTTGATCAAATTGTATTCTAACTAAGACCACATTTTGAAACCTCCTTCACGGTAGTGATTATTATTTTGTTTTGACCTAATAATAACACCTTTCACGATTTTTCGCCGCCATTTTGAATTGGGGCAATCTCGGCAAAATTAATAGAAATCTGGATCAATTTGACTTGACGTACCTCCGCTCGATTTCGTTGGATTTTTAAAAACTTACCAATGTAAAAAAATATGTTTTATTTGTTATTTTTGACCTATACATATCAAACTTATGTCCTGCATCATTGAACATTTGCTCCTGTTGGGATCCAGTATCACGCAGACAACGTTTTTGTTAATGCGCTTGAACAAAATGATTGAATTACAAAGGTACTTTGTTTACTAAAGCATATTTGAGGCCCGATTAATAAAGCAATTTATTATGTGGCCGCTAAACAAGGCAGACTAGTTTATCATTTCTCAAATGATATTTTTCCTTTGACAATGTGTAAATTAGGTAGCTATAATATAAAACATATTGATATTGTGTGTAAATATTGGAAACTGCCTTTAAAAACGTCCTTTCCGAGACATAATTTATTTTCGAATTCCCCTATGTACGGATACTACATACAGAGCACCAACTCAGAGCACCAATATGATGTTCACGATTACCAAACAAAGAGTTTTAGATTTAATTTTGCCGCAGCTTAATTTTATCCAATATACATGTATTTTATATCAAAACGCGCGTGACAATACAAAGAATTAGAATCTGGCGGTAGGTTTTTGATCGACACAATTCCCAAGGAATTCAGAGGGTTTTTGTGTGTAGCATAAGTCACGTTCTCCTATATCTCTTCAGAGATTTCAGTTCGATCGATTTTGAAGAAACGGAAAATGCCGCGGTCAAATATATTTATTTGTGCTTGAATTGCCAGCTAATTCATTCCTTACATATTCGTCTTTTATATTTTGCTGGTAGGTTTTTGGTTTTTATTTTAAAATGCAGTAAAAATCAAAAATGTATCAAAATCATGCTGTTTTTCGCCGTAACAAGACTCGCCTCATCTGCATATGTGAAACAATGACCTTTTGTATAACATAAGTTTGATATGTATGATGGGTATGGGAAGGCTACAAATCGAGGTAAAAAAAATGTTTTCAAAATAAAACGTTCCGCATGTGAATAATATTGTTCACTATATATTGTGTCCTAACACAAAATATTGTACACGGTCACTGTCACGTGGTGGGCCTACTCGAACTTGATCTTTGTAACAACATTTGAAGTTTGCCGTGCTTCATAATCATTTACACCAAATTTACACCGAACTTACACCATCGCTCTCTATATTTTGTACCACCAACCTGGTCACTGTGGTTATTGTAGTATCAATATCCAGGGATTGATTTAGTTTTTAATTTCAGGGTTTTCATACCATGTGTTTGTTGTTTTTGTTGCCTGGCAAATCAAACAAATCTACCCACAACACTGTCCGCCAATCACAAGTAACCAAAAAGAAGGTTATGCTCTGATTGGTACAGAGTTCAACACGCTGATAACGATGACGTATGCCCTTTGTTTATTGGAATGCGAAAGCGACTTGAATTGTATGAGCATAAACTTTCACATGGTAACAAAGAAATGTGAGCTGAACGCACAGACTAAGGAGACATTACCAGAGATTTATAAACAGAGACAAAACAGTATTTACTCGACAAACATGGGCAACAGAACTCCAAGTAAGTGTCAATACCGTGTGTTACCCTGTTTTAGTGCTGAAAGGCTGAAAAACCCGACGCTGACGAACGGTAGATATCAATTTTACTGTTCTTCTCGTATAATTTTTTTGATACAGAACCATTGAAAGGTACGAAGGCACGTCCAGCTAAGTCATGTCTAGATATACTGGTCAGCAGTCATTCTAAAGGGACACGCGTGTATTGGTTAGACCCTCCCAACACAGGGTCTCCAATTCAAGGTTTCTGTGATATGGACACTGATGGAGGTAATAATTATACAGAACTGTAGAGAAACACAATACAACATTGCGCGCAATATTGCCTGCAACGTACATGAGGTGTGTCTGCGTCTAAAATGTGCTACGCACAAGATTGCAGAAGTGGGATATCCGGCGCAAATTATCATTCCACTTGTGCATCATTTTGCCATAGGTCAAGAGAAGAGGTAAATATGACAGCGTGTCTCAGTGGGCGCTGAAACGCAGACAACTAAACAAGAAAAATGTAGTGCACTAAAATAAATCCCTTACACTATGATTTGGGCCGGGTTAGGATTAGGGTTAGGGTTAGGGTTAGGGTTAGGGTTAGGGTTGGGGTTAGGGTTAGGGTTAGTTAATTCGATTATTATATATTGCACGTTCGTATTTTGAACGAGCTTCGCGCTCTTGGACGACGAGTGTTTAAATAAACTATTGTATTGTATTTATATTGTATTATTTTCACTCGATAAATTAATATTATTTGCCAATCCATCGAATAAGTTGAATGTACTTCAATTTGTTTGGTCACAGCTATTGCATGGACGTCATGAACTCACGCTGCAATTATATTAATAATAATAAATGTCAATAATATGCATCGGTAATCATACGGTTTCGAGTTCAATTTGGAATTAATTTGCACTGCTTAGTTTTACTGTTAAGCTGTGAAAAAAAAAAAACATATGTGTTCTGATAACGATCGTTTCTCGAAATCAGACAAAGAATGAAAACATAGAGTAAAAAGTGATCTGTGCTTCATTTATTACCTTTTGTAGTGATATTTCTTTGATGTTGATAATGGCTAAAAACACATCACTCAATCGTCAATCTTATATCGATCGTTTTCCGCTGCCTCGGCTGCAGAGTCATCCAAAGAAAAGCTTCTCGAAATGCTAAAACATTATCCATGTGTATGTACTTTTGGCTTTTGGTGTTTTTGGGACTCATATCAAACTTATGTTATACAAAAGGTCATTGTTTCACATATGCAGATGAGGCGAGTCTTGTTTAGGCGAAAAACAGCATGATTTTGATACATTTTTGCTTTTTACTGCATTGTTAAAATACAAATCAAAAACCTACCAACGGAATATAAAAGACGAATATGTAAGGAATGAATAAGCTGGCAATTCAAGCACAAATAAAGAGGTTTGAAGGTGGCATTTTCCGTTTCTTCAAAGTCAATCGAACTGAAATCTCTGAAGAGATATAGGAGAGCGTGACATACGCTGCACACAAAATCCCTCTGAATTATTTGGGAATTGTGTCAATCAAAAACCTACCGCCGGATTCTAATGCTCTGTAATTTTACGCGCATTTTGATATAAAATACATGTATATTAAACTTAATTAAGCGGTGGCAAAATGAAATCTAAAACTCTTTGTTTGGTAATTGTGAACATCATATTGGTGCCCTGTATCCCGGTCTGTATGTAGAAGCTACATAGGCCGGCGAATTCGCAAATAAATTATGGCTCGGAAAGGACGTTTTTTGAAGGCAATTTCCAATATTTACACGCACGAGATCAATAAGTTAGTTCGAATTTGTGATATATTTTCCCGTTGAGGAAACATATATGCAGCTTTTCCATCCTCTCTTATATTTTAGCTACCTGATTTACACATTGTCAAAGGAAAAATATGAATTCAGAAATGGTAAACCAGTCACGTACGAATCTGCTTTATTTAGCGGTCATAGTGAACAAATTGCTGGATCAATCGGGCCTCACGTGCATTAGTAATCACAGCATTAACAAAAAACGTTGTCCGCGTGATACTGGATCCCAACAGGAGCAAATGTTCAATGATGCAGGACATAAGTTTGATATGGTTTATGGTTCGTTTTTTTTTTTGTCTTTTAACACTGGAAACATCATTTGGTTTCGTCCGCCATTTTGTTTTCATGAAGCAGGAGGGTGGTTACCATGGAAACTGTAATTTCCACATGTGGTATTTCAAATTACGCTGAAATACCACTGCTCTCAACCAATCAAATCGGATAACTTTTTCAGATAGTGGTACTGAAGCGTTACGTAATTGCACTGAATTACATTTGTTTGCACTGAATTACACATTTTGCACTGTGCAATTACATATGAGTAGTAGGGAAATGACAGTTCTACGCCACGGGCGGCCCGGGTCAGCCCGGGCTACACGGGCGGCCCGGTTCAGCCCGGGCTAGGGGGAGTTCTGGACCACGGGCCGTCCGGTGCAGCCCGGAGCAGCCCGGAGCACCTCTGGAGTTATTTTGAAAACGATCCTAGCCGTTATGCCGCACCGGCCTAAGGATTTGTGCTATGCGACGGTTATTTTTTAGAACGACATTTTTCGCTGACGTTTTTTTTTTATTCTCCGCAGTATTTCGTTTTTTCCGTGAGTCAGCAGTTCGTGGCACAAACAAGTGACGCCAGCACAAACAAACATAGACTAAAGAATAAGACAAAGCCTGTGTACACAGTGGATAATCATCAAACAAACAAAACAAATTTATTTCAATTACAGTAGGATAAACAATGGTTTTCCCGTTGTTGGTTGTCATCAGTTTAAGGACTAATCTTTTTATCGCGTTAAGTAACAACTGGTCTATTGTTTAAATTTATAAAGTATCTTCAACCTAATATTTTGATGTCGAGGTTTCAAACATACATCCTCAGGATAAACAATGTACAAAGATTAACTTAAACAATGGAGAGGCACGCTAGATAAGTGATCTATTGTTGTATCAACAGGTGGTCACCTGTTGACCATATGTAAATTCGTCTGTGTATCAGAACAATAATAACTAGAGTCAAACACGCGAGTCTTTTTTTAAAATGTGTTTTATTTACAACTTGGCAATTATAAAATCACAACATTTCTTTAAATAATTATAAAATCACAACACCACTCAAATTGATTTAGAACGTTTTATTTGGGGTTTGCATGACAAAAGATAACTGGTTTAATCTTCTTCAGATTAATGTTTAATCTTCTTCAGATTCTTGTTTCCCGTCAATGAGTTTCAATTTATTGAATTTTAACGACAGTTCATGAACAGCATCGCAGTCTCTACAACGGCAATACTGTGTTGTTTTTGTGGTTTTGACATCCACTGGGAACACATGTGCACACACATCGCACTCGACATGTTGATTTTGACGGCAGTAGTAGCCTTCTCGCCACAGACATTTAGGGCATTGAACAATAGGTATTGTGTAGAACGGTTTGAAGTCACGACACACGTGACACTCCTTAGGTTCATCGTCCGATTCTGAACTTTCCGACTTGCCACTGTCAGATTCTGTTGATGTGCTTTCTGCCTCAGATTCATCCGTTTCTTCTTCTCCACTCTCACTCTCATCGTCAGTATCCTCTTCTTCAGGTTGCCTAGCAACCAGATCCGCCAGCAAGCGTTTGTTTCGTATAAGTGTTTTGTCAATTCCGACTTCCGACAACCCATTCGTGAATGTTTTGAGTCCTCTCGGGGTTCTGACATCGAGGTTGTAAGATAGCATGGCATATCCAATGAGTTCTACTATATTGGTCAGGGGAATTCTTCGTTGATGATAAGTCATCTCACCATGAGAATTCCAGTATAAAATACTTTTTGAAGCAGCAAGACTGTGAAGAAAAGCTAGAGCCTTATCTTTTGGGATAGTACTCTGGGAGAGATCCTGCATAACTTCTTCGATCTCGTCATCGTCAAAAATGTCCAATTCCGACTGAGATCTCTGTCCAGAAACTGAACTTTCTTCAGAGCTAGTAGAATCGACTCTTGATCTCTTCATGTTGCTTCCTCAGGTAGTCAAGGTAAAATGAAGGTTTTCTTTCAAGATGACGTTATTTATAGTAAAAACAGGCTCAAAGTTGACATCAGCGGTGACATGACATCGGACACAAATCCCCCACCGTGTTGGGCTAGAGTTCGTTTCTTGGTTTTGAAAGGAATTGAGGAGTCCGCTAATTCTCGTATGACATCCACATGTGGTTTAAGTCTTTCTTTTTGTCCAACCGTAACCGGAAGAGTGCCCATACACAAATTCAAACACACTTCACAAATGGCATGAACCTGTTCTGGACTAGCGGAGGCCAGTAATAAATCTCTTTGATGGGGAGGACAATGTGCTAAATGATGCAAATAACCAAAATTTTGACATAGTAGTTGACTCATGTTGTCTCTATGGAAGACTTATTCAAATGAACCTTATTTAGAGACACTATGCTATTTATTGAGTTATCTGATAGTTTAGCGAGGGGAAAGAAGGGAATGAGGAGGAGGAGGAGTGAATGAGGAGGAGGAGGAGGAGGAGGAGGAGTGAATGAGGAGGAGGAGGAGGAGGAGGAGGAGGAGGAGGAGGAGGAGGAGGAGGAGGAGGAGGAGGAGGAGGAGGAGGATATTTACCAATGAGAATTGGGATTTTGAAAACATAAACTATAAAAAAGAGTGTATATATTGTGTCTACTCATTCTACCGATTGCTTCTGTGCAGCAAACATGAATTGTCCAGAGTGTGGTAAAGAATTTTCGAGAAATGATAATCTTAAAAGACACATTAATAACAAACACAAATTCCAGAAATCTCCAAAATCAGAGATTGCTTCATCTTGTACAACCTTTCAGTTACTCCACCCCTTCACGGCTATCGTGGCGGGAATGACTGGGTCTGGAAAAACGGTCTGGGTTCAGAACTTACTTCAACACGCAAGTAGAGTCATTCAACCTTCCCCTCAACGTATTTTATGGAGCTATTCACAATGGCAACCGGCCTATGAACAAATGCAGCAGACTCTGCCAGGGATCGAGTTTGTCAAAGGCATCCCTCACGACCTGGAAGAGGATTGGTATTTTGATCCCAAAGTCAACAATCTGATAGTCATTGACGACCAAATGGCCGAGACCTCCAACGACAAAATAATTATTAATTTATTCACCAAGGGATCCCACCATAGAAATCTCAGTGTTATTTTTTCCTCTGTCAGAATGTCTACTTTCAAGGCAAAATCATGCGCACGTTGAGTCTGAATGCCGCGTACCTAATTCTGTTTAAAAACCCAAGAGACAAACTACAAATAACGACATTGGGAAAACAGATGTACCCTGGCAAGACCGACCAGTTTCTTCCTAAATACGAGGCTTCCATCCAGAGGCCATATGGCTACCTTTTTGTGGATCTCAAACCCAACACTCCAGAGGAGTGTCGACTGCGTACTAATGTTCTTCCCAACGATCCCCCACAGACTGGGGGTCAATTAGATGCGATGAAGACCATCGGTAACTTTTTTCAACGTCAAGTGTACTTACAGTCACCCCTCTTAAAAGCCATGCAGAATCTAGAAGAGCAGATATGATGGACCACATTTTAAAAGACCCCAGTGTTCCTCCAGAGGTGAAAGTGAAAGAATACACTTCACTGTTTAATCGCTACCTCCACCTGGAACAACAACTATCGAACAGTGTGGTGGTCAGACCAAGGCAAGAAGCAGTCCTACCACCGTTGGTTGATGAAAGTCATCTATCGGCTTTTACAATCCCAGAACATGTTCCCTCGACAAGTCTAAGTCGTGATAGCGGTTTTGTAACATCTAAACCACCTTCCATGTTACAACGCCTAACCTCTAAAATTAGAATACCATCTACTTCGAGACCATCGACTTCAGTCGAGGTTCCTTCTACTCCAATAAGAGCCCATTCAGAAATGGGGCAACCAACCTCCTTATTCAACACGCCAAACACTCCATCTGGTCCACCCATATTTCCACCCACTCCCCCACCAAGTACAGAAAAATCCATCAAAAAGTGGATACCTTATCAGGATGCCCGTAAATACGAAGATGTAGTGAAACCTCCTCGACGTTCAGAACGATTAAGAGCCGTGATTAAATCAATACCTAACTGGCAGAACTATTAAGAACAACTCAATGTGAACTATCAAACTTTCATTTTTGTTTGTTTGTTTTGAATGTTTAAATGTCTTAGAAGTCTAATAAAACGTTCTAAATCAATTTGAGTGGTGTTGTGATTTTATAATTATTTAAAGAAATGTTGTGATTTTATAATTGCCAAGTTGTAAATAAAACACATTTAAAAAAAGACTCGCGTGTTTGACTCTAGTTATTATTGTTCTGATACACAGACGAATTTACATATGGTCAACAGGTGACCACCTGTTGATACAACAATAGATCACTTATCTAGCGTGCCTCTCCATTGTTTAAGTTAATCTTTGTACATTGTTTATCCTGAGGATGTATGTTTGAAACCTCGACATCAAAATATTAGGTTGAAGATACTTTATAAATTTAAACAATAGACCAGTTGTTACTTAACGCGATAAAAAGATTAGTCCTTAAACTGATGACAACCAACAACGGGAAAACCATTGTTTATCCTACTGTAATTGAAATAAATTTGTTTTGTTTGTTTGATGATTATCCACTGTGTACACAGGCTTTGTCTTATTCTTTAGTCTATGTTTGTTTGTGCTGGCGTCACTTGTTTGTGCCACGAACTGCTGACTCACGGAAAAAACGAAATACTGCGGAGAATAAAAAAAACGTCAGCGAAAAATGTCGTTCTAAAAAATAACCGTCGCATAGCACAAATCCTTAGGCCGGTGCGGCATAACGGCTAGGATCGTTTTCAAAATAACTCCAGAGGTGCTCCGGGCTGCTCCGGGCTGCACCGGACGGCCCGTGGTCCAGAACTCCCCCTAGCCCGGGCTGAACCGGGCCGCCCGTGTAGCCCGGGCTGACCCGGGCCGCCCGTGGCGTAGAACTGTCATTTCCCTACTACTCATATGAACTGCTATGCTCTCAGCCAATCAGCATCGAGTATTTTTTTTTTCATGTATATGATTATGCCAATAATATTTCTATCAATGTTGCACCGTTCATTCATTCGTCCATTCGTCTTTCCTTCATTTGCGCATTCCGTTCAATATTTTACTGGCATATTTTGAGATATTTACGATCTCGTTAATATCTGTCAATAACAAATTTAATAAACCACCAATGTTTGACATATTACTCCTTCATTCTTTATACATTCCTTAGCCTTGTTTATTATGTTTTATTAATTTGCTAGCTTAATTTCTTTCTGATTACTCAATAATGCAATATTTAATCGTATATATGACGAGCTTTACCCAGGTCAAGAATGCGGCACCCCGTTGGTTTTGAACATTGAAGTTCTGAAATACAATGTATACGAGAGAGCGTTGCACACCTTTACGTGTTATAAGCCGTTTGCGTCAGCGACACGTTCAGCGTTTCGGATGCTACAGGTCAAATGTTTATTATAAATACTTCAGAGTGATTACAACGCCACTGTAGTATTCGATCAGGATATTTACAAACTTAGATCCTTGTTCATAGACCGCGAATTGCAGAACTTGAAATAAATCCTTCTTTGCTGGTGGAACCATGACTTTCAAATGGCCATTGCAAGAAAGCCAAAATAGAAAATATCGCTAAAGTTACACTTTGACAATCTTTGTGTAATCAGTTTATACGGCTTGGTTTCGGTACAAATTACCGAACAAAAGTGGTAAGTTGGATGATCGCAAGGCGAGCTATAACAGCGGCTTCGTAGAGAACCCGTCTTGTTTTGTAGCTTGTACCAGGGAGTTCCCATCGGCCATGGAAAAGGCAGGGCCACTAGGGAGTTTGAAGTCATTTGGTATCCAGCCATGCATCATTCCAAAAAAAGGATTCCAACAACGGGCACGAAAAAATCGTTTTCCGGTACAAAGTTGCAATAATTTATTAAATAACAGCTATCGAGGATTACGCATAATGCATCGGTAATTATTATTGAATTGTGTACTTCCACTATACAAATGCTCTTGTATATTAAGTATATCAATAGTATTTTTTTACCGATTGTAATGTTCATGTTAAGATTTTACATGCACACAATTCAGCTTTCCAGCTGCAATAGTATTTACTAATAATAAACTATATATCTATCTGTCTATAAGTAATACTCTATGTTCGCGTTGTAAATTCACTCAATTGTCAAGCCAACGAAACCTTTAATTCCGGGTCAAATTAATTAGGATACTATAAATCGATTATTTCTGCTTCCAGATAACAACAGTCCCTAAAGAACTGACTACCCAAGAAAGACAGGAAGAAAAGCTAACTACGATTACGAAACTATTTAATAAGAAACTTTGTACATGGATTAAATTCTGCTTCCAGATAACAACAGTCCTCTAAGGAACTGACTACCCAAGGAAGACAGGAAGAAAAGCTGACTATGATTACGAAACTATTTAATAAGAAACTTTGTACATGGATTAAATTCTGCTTCCAGATAACAACAGTCCTCTAAGGAATTGACTACCCAAGGAAGACAGGAAGAAAAGCTGACTATGATTTATACGAAACCATTGAAAAAGAAACTTTGCACATGGATTCATTTCTGCTTCCAGATAACATTTTTGATAATCGACTGGCTATTACAGAGAGATATATATAGATACTCTTCGGTTCTCTTCGGCACGGGCTCGGACGCTCAAGTAGTCTCCCTTAGTGTCGTCACGCAAAGCTCTTACTAAGCACGGCTGCGAGGGATAGAGAATGTTTGTTATCGAAATGTGAGATGATAGTGCATGAGTATTAACGCAACACGGATGGCAAAGGTCAACATGAAATGGAAGGCGATTGGATAAACGCACGTGAACGTAGTTGTCAATGATGATACAAGTAAGGGGAGCCGATGACTGATTTAAAACATACCGGTACCACGGAGTTCTTTCTTTAAGCTCTTCAGATAAAACGAAGCCATCCATCCTTTTGTCTCGGGGGCCTAGCACATATGCTATATGCTGTGGCACCGTAAACCTCTTCTTTCTCGTGTCCAGAATTAAATTATTTGGATGATTCGATCGTGTTTTGGTTTTCCGGCGCCACAGCCGTTCCCTCGATCTCGCCAGTAAAATACGTGAAAACCTTGTTCCCTGAGAACCGATCTGGGCTTGCAGCCGCACAAAGAAGTTGTAAGGACGTACCATCGCTTTTGTGGACAAAGCGATGTGCCAAACACACGATAAAACATCAAGTTCGACATTAATACGACAAGAGTGTGGGCGCCATGTCGAACGCTGTCTTGCTCGAAATTCCCGCCATCAGCACTGACGTAGAAGCATATTCCACAAGATCCAATTTCGAACCTACTAAATTACTGAGGTCTGCTTATTACAGAAAACACCAAGTGCTGCGAGTGACAGAATTTCTCACACACGATTTGCACCTTCCTCGACCGTAGTGTACATATTGCTGAGCTCTAATCAGATTATCTTCATAGCAACAAGCTTTTGCTGGACTTCCAGCAGCGAATTCCTGACCAGGGTAAAGCTCGTCATGTAAGAAATCACGCGCTCTGATTGTTATTATTATTATTATTATTATTATTGGTTGTTGAAATTACCACGGTCGGGTATCCTAGCTTATTATTCAAACTTCATACACTGTACTAACTTGTGGCTTCTGATTGGTTAAACTCGATCACGTGATTATGTGTTATCTGATGACAACGCACTAGTGCCGTCTATACAAGTTTTACGCACGGTGCAGCGGTGTCATGGCGGCTGTTGATCCTGACAAAGACAGGGTTAACCAACTAGCTAAAGAAGAAATAGACGAAATAATAGCAGGTGCTCAGGCCAAAACGAGTGTTCGTCAAACTCGTTGTGGAGTTTCAGTGATGAAAGATAAAAAACGAACCTAATTATTATTCAAAACAAGCACCTTTTGCCGACGGCTATCAGACTGTTCTTGTTCGTCGAGTGAAGAACCTCAGAGCTGAAAATGATGAATGAAACTTGCCTTGTTATGACTTCAAAACAAAAAAAGAAATGCTTTATTCGTATTTTCTTTGTAGAATAGTTGCGATTGGAATGGTTGTAGAGGAAGGAGATATCCAGCAGAATCGTTGGAAGATCTAGCTAAATATATTTTGCTTTTCTTACGGTGATTAAAATTATATTTTGAACATTTCACAACTGCAGTGTATTCAGTTTCAATAATAAATGGGTTAGAGACTTCTAGTTCGTACTTTACCGGCAAATAGACGCACTTGCTGGCTGTAGAATGAACTCGGAAATTATTCATACTGCATTCGGCTATTGCCTCGTGCAGTATTTGAAATTATCGTTCATTATGTAGTCAGCGCGTGCGTCTATTTGCCGGTAATGCACTCACATCATCAGTCTCTAACCCTTAAATACCGGACTACCCTTCAATAAGACAATTTGAAGACACATTTTTTTCTTTTTGTTTTGTTTGTTGTGTGCTTTGTAGTTTTTGTTGTTTTGTTTTGTTGTTGTTGCAGTTCACGTTTTGAGTAGTCGTGGCTGGCAGTTGGCGAAAAATAACACAAAGGGAAAACAATGCATAAGTTATTTACCGGCCTTGGTCGAAACGGATAGGGAAAAACTGTGTCCTCGGCCTTGAAAACGGACATGGGCCTACGGCCTCGGCTATACTCAAGACCTCGGGTACATTTTTTCCCTTATCCTGACCTGCCGACCAGTAAATAACCTCTATGTATTGCTTATCTTCTTTGGAATCATTCAGTTGTCATGTTGGAAAATGTACTGACCCTCAGTGCCTTATTGGAAATGTTTAAAAGAAACAAAACTAACCAAAAATATGTTAAATTTAAAAATGTTTCAGGTGGTTGGACGATTGTCAAAAGAACAATCCTGCAAAGTGCGACGTTGCCTAACGAAAAGGTATATAATACATATGACGTCATTTCCGCCTTCAGTCAAAATGACCAGAACATCGTGCCAACAGGAACCGCCATGATGGATATCCTCAACAAAATGGGATTTCACCAGATTCATTTCTATTGTTATAAGAAATCAGTGGGTAGAGTGGTGAGCATCATGACCAAGAACAACACCGCTGGCCAGCAAGTAGTGCGGTATTTTACCGACGATGCATTTGCCAAAACTACTTTCCCTGACGCTTGTGGCTCGTTTGACAGACTTCCCGAGGACACGTCAATTCTGGCTCAGAATTGTGATAGATGGGGAAAAGATAGCAAAGGAAGAGTGCAAGTCAACAAATGGGGTGTAATGGGAGGAAATAGAGGGTGCCGTTTGATTGCGCATGCAATCATTATGAAAACAAAACCTCCTCGTGGCTTTGGTTGTCGTTGGATTATCCCAAAGAGTTTTTGTGATGATAGCTTTGATAGTCCAAAGCCATACAACGCGCAGGACACATGGCGTATATCCGTTCGCTAGACAGGTTTCCTTGTTTGATTTCCGATATATTACTTTTTGCTATTAATCACCCCTGAGCAAATTTATCATTCAAACTCTTGATATTTAACAATTATTCGCCGAAGGCGAACTGATTATCGGTGAATATTCACGAATATTAAGCAATTATTGGATGAGGCTGAGTATGATACTTGGACGAAAATCGGTCAAGATTTATGAGCTGTAATTTTGCAAATCTTAAGAGATGTATATTAGCACTAGTTCGCTGTTATGACTTGAATTCAATGTTTGTTTACGGTCTTTTCAAGTAACTTTAAACCAAGCAGAAATTAACTATCTAACTTATTCTAATGTCAAGTTTACTTCCCGGCAATTACATTTGGCTTACCTGCATCACTGTATGAGTAATTATTTCGACAGAATCGAAGGCCGTAAAGTTCGTGTTTTTTTTCATAACAGCCCATATATAAGTCGTAGAAATGCTGAAGTTGCACGAAATCTCACCAACTGATGAACAACCTGCACACGTCTCACTTCAAAGTTCGATAACCAAGCAACATTTCCATGTAGTTTATCCTCCATAATACGAAAAAATCGTGTCGCCAGATTCTTCATAAGAAAGAGTAAAATAGAAAAGTATCATGTTTGCCATTTTAGCATGGCCGAGTTTTGGCGCTAAAATTAATATTGAAAAAGTGCTCGGATTCCAATTATTTCTTCCCCTAGCTTTCTCCTTGTTTACATACGCCATTTTGAAAGAGAAGTACCGCGAAAGACTGGTATATTAATATCCATGTGTGTTTTACAGTATTTTCAAGGATGGGATACTTGTGTGTGACAGTTTTAATGGGATACCTGTGTTTGAGAGTTTTTTCTCTTTATGTCTTACAGAAGTGAACCAAATATACGTATTTTATTTTAATATTGCACAGAATAAAACAGAAACGTGTCGGATGTTCCACTTTATAATTATTCCTAAGAATGTAATCACACGATATATTTTGCGCCCGCAAACCGAACCGCTGAACTGTCCTAAATTTTTGCCCATGAGCCAAAACGAGTACAAATATCTCGCGATATTTATATAGTAGGAAACCGGTTTTGCGGGTTTTCTAAACATGCCATCACCTTACCGGCGTACGGTACGCGACGAGAGAAAAAAAACTGGCGGAAGATTTCAATGTTGTTGTTGTTTTTATTTTGATGAAGAAGATGAAAAATGGTTTCCAGATGTTGAAATTTATTCAACCCTATAGGCCACCAAATCGAAAAAGGATTATTGAATCCGACGAGGACGATAAATGATTTCATATCCTTCGTTGAACTTTTAAGTAAATTTTGCATTTTGGAGGAATCGTTCGAAATTTATTTTTAGCTGAAACTTCACTGAAATAATCAATTACAATTACTGGTTAATGAGTTTTCTCAAAATTCCTATGGGAAGTATTACATTTGTGTCAGTGAGGTTATCTACTCAACTCAAACAATGAACACGGCTTCGCTCCATATATTTATTTGTGTGTATCTTTGAATTATTGTATTTCTATATGAAGCTAAAAGTTTGGGTGAAGTCATTGAGTTTTCTTACATTATTTGTGCTTACGATTGATTGTCTGACCAGTTTTGTCCAATGCAGAGTCGCTGTTATCTGAACAAAACATTGAGATATTTTTATGACAAAACTACAAACAAATGTATGGTGCTGAATGTTGGGTTGAGTAGATGAAGTCACTCATGACACCTCTAAAGATTCATAAAAATATAGTACTTATCTCTGCAATATCGAAAAATATATATTTTAACTAGTGATTATTAGACCCTTGAAGAATTATTCAATGAAGTTCAGCTAAATTATATTTCGAACGAATTTCGTCAGAGTCCCCGTTTGAGAAAACCATTTTGATCGTGACTTGTAGTTTTGATGATTGTTAAACATTTGTATCAACATCAGTGTTGCATGTACACTGTAGATCGAAGCTTTTTTCGAAATCATGTACGGCTCAATCAAACAATTGTTTTATTTACACCATGCCGTTGTACAAAGACATATATTTACAGTTTTCAGTATGTTTTCATACTTAAAATAATCAATTGGTGCTATAGTACCTGAAATAGCTGGGAAAACTAATCAGAGTCAGTTGCCCTAGTTCACAGAGTTATATTAAAACTGTATCAATGTTGGATCAATAGTTAACATATACATATTTGTAGAACATTTGATATAAGTAGAATATAAGCTGATGAAAATTAACCAATCAAAAGCCGACGTCACACGCTCATGCCACGACAATTGTCACGCATTATTCTTCTGAAATTAACATTTTTTACGATGCATTTTCGGTCGTAAATGAGCTTCATTTTGACAGTTGGATAATATATTACGGCTCGTCAAAATACTGCGTGATTCGTAAAATATCCAGCCATACTACACATCAAACTGTCTAATAATATATATAATATATTTGCCCGAGGAAACTGGATGTCCGAAGAACAAATATTCGCCCGAGAAACGAAGTTCCGAGGGCGAATATGAATTTTTAATTTGAGGAACATCCAGTTTCTCAGGGCAAATAAACAGCACTAGTCCCGAGATTGGAACTACTCCATCTTTATTATTCAACAATAACATTTTCCTTAGCGACAATTTAACGTAAAACCAGCGAAGTACTTTCTCTAATTCTTCCTGAGAAAAATATCAATGTGTTTTGCTTAGACCAAGCTAAACGAAAAATAAAAAAAACACAATTGTGACAAAAAAAGTTGTTTGTTTTCAGTGATTAAGTGAAATTACAAATAACACGTACAACAGTGTAAACAAAGCGAAACACCGTAAAATACAACAAAATTAACCAGCAAAAAAACCAGATTCCTCTTTTTTTCTTTGCTTATTTGTTGGCGTACAAAAGTGGGAGGGCCAGACGGGAAAATATTTGGCTCGAGGTCATGACGTACGGACCGAGCGAAGTAAATAAGCATTTTATCATATGACTCGCCCGACTCTCTTTTTCCAATGGGTATATTAAGAGAGCGCGAGTCGGGAAATACGGCTTTTTCCGGACAGGCTTACGTCATCACCTCCGAACTCCGTCAAGTTTACTTTTCCCAATGGTTTTATTAAGAGCGCGCGAGTCAGGAAATAAGCAAATTTATATCCACAATATAAATTATAGTTAATGACACAACCACATCCCGTTCTGTACATATAAGTTGAGTAGAGGCGAGAGATGAGCTGCCGATCACAGTCCCATGCACTGGTCACGCATCAGCTCATCTCAACCAATCAGATGCTCTCGTGCACGAGCCCGGTATATTCCAACCCACCATGGCTCTCACTGTCATACGCTGTCTAGCACGTTGCCAGTCGCTGACAGCTTGGCTATGTTTACTTTAAAAGCTTATTTACCTCGCTATCACAGTCAAGTTCTTCGTCTAAAAGCAAAGGAAGAAACAAAAACAATTCGGTCTTAAATCGTTTACAAGCAAGACGCCCAACGTCGAGTACTTTATAGTGGTATTGTAGATTTCTCACAAGTCTTTTCACAATGCCGTCAACCCGATCACAGCCGAGGGCAAAGTTTATTAATCTAGCCTGCGAGACAGAGCTACAGGATATCGACCTGAATAACCTCTATGTTACATAGCTAAGGGAGTTATGTCATGACATCAACTGGCCTGCGAAACACTGATCTCTCGGCTTCAATCTTTGACCAGTTCGGGGAATTCCCAACACGAGACACACATTACGGACCACATGGAAATCGAGGAAGCACAACTGCCACAAGTACAACGTTCCACGAGTTTCCCCATCCAGAACTCCAGCATTACCTTCACCGACGCCCAAGTTACACAGATCAAGTCGTTAGTGTCAGCCACCATCCAAGAATCAATCCAAGAGGTAGCGAGTGGTGCTGCACGGGCTGCGATCGACGCCAGCTTCGCCTTCGCCTTCGGAGCCCCTCGCACGAAACCAACAGGCAAATGATATGGCCATTATCGCCAACACTATCGCCACAGTCCCTACAAGGTCCAACAACGCTGCAGTGAGTTCCCCCTTTGCAGAATGTCCCTGCCAGCTACGTCAAGGAGATACAACTCGGTAATCCTACCAGGCAGACCAATTTTACAACGAATGATTCACCTATTAACAAGGAACGTTTCTCAGCTACATCATCACATTAAGTTAAGTGCAGGTTTTTTCAAATATTTATCAATGTGGCAACAGTTTCTTTCTGACTGGAATGGTGCGAGCCTATTTCTATCCTCTTGCTGGGAGGACAATAATGCATTTTAATAGACCTATTCTCGGTTTTCACGTGACGAGACGTAAAGTCTCCCCGATTAGTAGGGCACTTGTGCCCAGCTAGAAGATTTTGAGACGTTAATAAAGTTATTATTATTATTACGTCATCAAAAAGCTAAAATCCAAACTATTCACTTCACAAAACTGTTTGTTGGATATCTTTGTTTACGTCGTTATAAGAAAAGTCCTACCAAAATAATTTGGTAATTTAGATGCTTTGTTTTCGATTTATTGAGAGTCAAATTCTGTCACGCAATACTGTCACGCGCATTTTCAAAGCCGTAGAAATAGACAACTCGTTTGAAATAATACGATTTTAACTTAGTAGATGATCGTTTACTTTATTTTGATGAATGTAGCTGTTTAAAAATTGAAGTGATCTCAATATAAACATGATTTTCAGTCTTCGTGACTTGGCCGCCATGTTGTTGTCCCTCGATAGGACACCTGGATGGCGGACTTTAACCAAATTATGAGCATAAGCGATCGCTCATATCTTCTTATCTAAAACTTCTTTTAATGAAGCTTCGGCTGAGATCTATGATTTTGGCTACTCTTCCGGCCTATGAAGGTTTTGTTCTATATAAGTCCTGGAAAAAGTTTCAATGACGTAGGTGAAAACCGAGAATATACAGACGCATCCGGTACCTTAGGCTACAGGGTTATTTTTAAATGCAAATGGTTCCTAGGCCGTTGGCACTCTCCCAACATTTAGGTCAGACAGACATCAGCTTTGCATGGCAGGAATTTTATGCCATCATGGTTGCTTGCCACTTGTGGGTGGATTATCTAGCTAACAGGCGCATCGTTTTCCACTGTGACGATGAATCTGTTGTCAACATAATTAATTCCAAGAGATCACGTGTACCAAGGGTCATGGATCTGCTAAGAAATTTCACACTTCTCACCCTAAAACGTAACATATATGTTCGAGCTCAGCATATTCAGTGTAAGAAAAACGAGATTGCCGACTCCCTCTCTTGATTTCAGATGGAGAGATTCCAATCTATGGCACTACAGGCCGACCCATGTCAAGCAGTGATCCTAGCAGAGCTCTTGGAGCTATAAAAGCAGATGCTGAGATGTACATGAATCTGTCACTGGCCTCCTCTACTAGACAAACCTATATAGTTCTGGTGAAAATCAGTTTATTAAATTCTACACATTATATAGACCATCATACCACTTATCTTTATTCCCTGCAGATGAAGAAACATTAATTCAATTTGCAGTATACCTTGCCAAATCGATAAAACACAATACAATCAAAAACTACTTGGCTGCTGTACGACATCTGCATATCCGTACAGGAGTCCAACTAGACCTCACAAACATTTGTGCGATTACAATTAGTACTGCGAGGCATAAAACGTTCCCAGGGGAACGCCCAAAAAGTGTGTATCCCTATTACCATATCACATCTACAGCTGTTCTCTTGGCAACTTTCCATACAAAGTACCACCAATATCGACTCTAATGATCTGGTCAGCAATGACACTTTTTCCGCAATGATGCAATACCTGGCAGCAATTACCCATAGCCCCCTGGGCCCATCTTTCGTTTCCATTCGGGATAATTCTTAACCAAACACGTCGGGCTGGAGAGGCCCATATTTGTTTCATCTTAGGCGCGCGATCCATTCTGGGAACTAATTCTTAAGGGCGACACCGCTGACCAGATTCATGTAATAATAGAATCAAAGATGGCGTCGTCGCTGAAGCATAGAATTCGTTCGAGCATGCTAAGTTGGAAATTGTCTGTGAAAACCTATTGTGAAAAGGATGAATTATTTATTGGAAACGTGTTCCAGGAGTTAGACTCGCTAATGGAGGTGGTTTACACGAAATGCGATGAATCTGTTAGTAGAAAGGAATGTCATCCGATCGTTGATATTTGGCCCATGACAAGACGAATTATTGTTAAACTCCACGAAGGAATTTATCGAAGACTTCGCTCTACTACAACTACAGCGTCACCATATTTCTGTCATTTTACACGTGAAGTTTCAAAGGAAGTGTTCGACATTATTTGGAAAGGAATAATTGAACACAACAGTTTTGGGCATAATTCAACTACCACTGCTGCTTGTGTCACAATATGTATAACTGATAAACGAAAAGCTATATATGTGTTTAACCGCATGAATGATGAAGAAGTTAAGATTGAGAAGAATAAACTTCTGAAGAAAGAATTTGACGACAACAGCATTGCAGAAGTTTTAATTTCAAAGGAGCAGCCTATGGTCATGAAGTATAGTACAGCAAGAACAATGAAATGCTCGCAATTTCCTTCAATTATGGTTACTGGAATAGCTTTGGAATCCCTCAACACTGAAAAGATCAACCATATTCTATTTGTTAATTAATTACCTACTACGGGGCCTACAGTTCAATGCCCATATCTGAGAATATTGGAAAGACAGGAGAAAAATTGGAATCTGTTCTTACATACATACATGCATGTTTGTATTTGTGTCTTCTTGGCTGATTAAAAATAGTGGTAGAATCCTACCTACTAGCTATTGTAGCCTGTTAGATCATCATTAGCTCTGCCTGTATTTCTCTCTTTCTCTCTTTCTCTCTTTTATATCTATATATTTATTTTATATTTTATTCATTCATTCTTTCTTCCATTTATTCATTCATTTATTCATTCATTTATTCGTTCATTCATTCATTTATTCATTCATTTATTTATCCATTCATTCATTTATTTATCCATTCATTTATTCATTCATTTATTTATCCATTCATTTATTCACTCATTCATTCCTTTATTTATTTATTCATCCACTTAATTATTTATTTATTTAATTTTCTCTTTTACTTATTTTTCCTGTCTGTTCTTGTCTTTTGCTCGCGCACCGTAACTTACGTGGTTCTTTCTTCTTTTGTTTGATTCTTCCTCGCGCGCTTTGTGTTTGCTCACGCATCCCGTTAGTTTTTTTCAACGTTGTAATGACGCCTACATACACATTGTAACCCTAAAGATGAGCTCGAAAGCTCGGTTTATTTCTAAAATAAATTCAAGCTCGATGAAACAAGCATTTACTTATTATAAAATATTAATGTCTATATGGCATAATGTCCTTATAGGAGAAGTCTGGAAACACAGGAGAAAAACTGGATTTAATAATACACTGGAGTTAATAATACACTGTCAGTCTGTTCTTACATGGTTGTTTAATTAGCAATCAATAGTACTCGTTTAAGCTACAAAAAATGTGACAGTCACAGTCCAGACATTAAATAACTGAATTTTATAATACACTGGATTTTATAATACACTGTCACATTTTTTGTAGCTTAAACGAGTACTATTGATGCTAATTAGACAACCAGGTAAGAACAGACGTTCACATGTACTCGTTGGTAATGGAGTGAGCTATCTTTTTGTTTTACACCAAAAAAGGTAGTAAATCAAATATATACATGAGGTTTGACATTTAGCACTAGCCTTACTCAAAGATAGTAAGGTTTTCTCAATATCTGAAGATTATTTGTTTGAAACTTCACTTTATTATGCTACTGTTGTTAAGGGAATGGTATGTCAAGCTAATATCTACTGGTGGTAGAGGGTGATGGCACCTTACAAGTACATATACTAACTGCACTATGGTGACTGTACGTATACATAAAGTGTAAAGTCAGTGGTTTAAATATCTAATAGGCTATAATCATCTTCTACAGTATCACCGTATTTGAGGTACCAACTCCCTTAGCTTTCTGTTTAGTTTTCCTTCCTTGCAAGTTTGAATTACTAGTTTGAACATCTCTGAAGAACAAAAACATCACAGCAGGCCACAGAACTTGACTTTGGTAGACCACAATAACAAAATTCATTGTTGCCGAGGCAGTGGGGAGGGATGTACTTGTCCTTAGCGGCTCTTTCTTGGATATCATTCTCAATCTTAACTTCTTCATCATTCGTGCGGTTAAACACAGAACCAGGTGTGCATTGCAGTTTTTTGGCAACTTGCTTAGGATCTTTCTCCTTTAACCAAATGGTTTCCATGAATTCATGCTTAAAAATTTGCCACCAGCGCAGACGCTTGCCCCTGGTAGTGTTCTTAGCATATGATGCCAGCTTTGCATGCTTTGCCTCTCTGCCCTGCATACTATTTAATCCCAAACCAAACCCCAAATCATGAAAAATCTCAGCTGTGTAGTATGGAATAGCTTACCGATTGTCCATGTGGTTGGTTTGACTGTGTTTAGAAGAATAGCATGGCAGTTATAGTACTGTTCACACTCATTTCTTAGACAATCTACATCACTCTCACTGATGTGAACTCTGCTGAAGAGAGAAACACAGTTCCGTAAGCATAACCCCGAGTATGCGAGACCATAGACATGCAGTAAGGTAGTCTGGGGAATACCTCCAGCAGCAATCAGAATTATACAGATCTCCATGAAATGCCAGCAAAATAGTTTGGACTCTTTACCTGTAAATCTGTACTGGAAATCTTCTGCCTTTTTCTTTTCTCTGAACCACCTCTCTACATTCTTGTACAGTCTGCCAGCCTTCATTTTATATTTCAATAAGCTCATGTACTTGGCCATGGGTGTAATACTTGGTAGCTGAGTAATGTCTCCATTAGCCTTGTTGATCACAGCTCTATCTGTGAGTTTCATAGCAGTAGTTAAAATATCCAAGTTCCAGTGCTGCCAGGCATTATTTGCTGTTATGAAGGGGCTCTGGTTTAAAGTTGTCCACATATTTTCCCAGTGGAGGGCTGAACTCTTGCCTTGATTTTCTGGAGGCAATGTGAGCAGTTACCTTCCCTCTGTGATTGCTACTCTTGGAATTCTCAGGGATTTTGTTTCTTGCTTTAAATGCCTTTACTTCGTCTACATCCTTCATTCTCTGTTCATACCTCCACTTTTTCCATGTACAGCTCGAATCATCACCAATAGTACCTCCAATAGTCTTCACGTTGCTCTTAGACACATTGGCAAATGATGAAAAATATGTGGCTGCATTGTTTAATTCTCCTGCCATGGATGCCATCCATTTCTGGTCGCTGGGAATTAATTTGCACTCAAATGTAACAGAATCCCCCTGCACCTCATACACCTTGCCCTCCATCTCTTTCATTTCCTGAACAACATGTTTTGTATACTCATACATAAGTTCATGGGTTTCATCACAGTTTGCACCCATGAGCAAGAAATTGTTATCACAACTTTGTACTCCATCTAGTACATTTAGAAGTTGCTTTGCGTCTTCGATGACTTTGAGCCTTTGACAAATTTAACACATCACTATTTTCCTTGTCAAGAGTACTTTCCGTGTTTGGCATTCTTGGCCGCTGCTTTGCTGCACAACTTGCAGGAAGAAGTGTTTCTAGCTCATCGCCCTGTAAATTAGAGTTTTTTTCAGCTTAGAACTTATTCCGGTTACCAAGATAAATTTAGTACAGGCATGTTTTGTATGAAAACAAAATATTACTTGTAGAGGCTCAGAAAAAATATATTACAAATATTATTAAGTATTAAATATTAAATATTACAATTCAATATTAAATATTATAATAAAATAAGATACATTAATAAATAGACTAATATTTCTCAGTTTGTTAAGTTTGTGAAGCTAAGTTATGAAATGTACCGGTAAGCTTAAAATATATTTTAAAAGTTGAAGTTTAAATTGGCATCATAACGAAAAAAAGGAATACCTAAAACCTTTCTCAAACCATCCTTCAGTAATTAATATTCGAAGAACTGATATATTGTACCGAGGAATATCTTACCTTACGTTTACGGTAATTTAGTTTGTTCTGTAGACTCTTCACCTTGACATCAGCTGTGATTTTTTCGTCTACCAGCTCTTGCAGGAATAACTTCCTTCGTTTGGCATAGAGACCGATGTTAAAGTGGCCTTTTCGCTTGAATGTAAGTGGAGTGTCTGTACACGCAGATTCGCTGGTAGAAAATGACGAATTCGGTAAGGTAATGCACATGTCAATATATCAATCGAAAGGTTAGATCCTGGCCTACAGAACTGTCGTTTTCAAATTTTCATTTTAAGAACTTTTCGTAGGGAAAATAAATCCAAAACAATTACTTTCTTTGAATATAGCTTTGTAATAGTACTTACCTAAGAACCGATCTGTTTTGTGGCGAAAAATCCATTATCTAACCAAATTTTATACCAAAATGTACATTGATTCATGAAGATTTCATTTTCACCGCCATTTTCTTTGTAAATGTTTACCCGTGGGGGGTAGTCACGGTTCAAGTTGTCGTACATTTCCAATATGACGTTGGTATTCGGGTATTTACCTACCGAGCTCGGCCCAGTCTCCCATTTGGGTGATTTGAATGAGACAATTTGGAGCACAGCCAGCCCGACGTGAAAACTAAATAGCTGAAACAAGAGCCCTATTATCCCAGGCCTAATTCAACTAAGTTGCAGGCCATAGTGACAGAATAGGTACTGCTACTACAGCAGCATCTGTCAACATTCCCCCATGGCTCATCAAAGTATTAGGCAGATGGCCCTCAGATTGTTTCGAACGGTACATTAAGGTACCCCCATCAGTTATATCAGAAGGGTCTGCTAAATTAGCAAAATAATTTTAGCATAAATTATACAGTTTGTCTATGGGGTAATACATTGCATGTATTTTGTGGGGATGAAGTGCTCCTTTAGGTTACCCTTTCCTCCATAGACTCACAACTCTGCTTATCACATGTCCACTTCTCTGTCCCCATGGGGATGACCAATCCCTGGGACAGTTACCATCTCTGCTTCCTCACTGTTACTATGGGGATTACTCTCCCTGATGCGTATTGGTTACCTGGGGGATTAGGACCCCCAAGGGTGTCTACCTGAGGGATTAGGACCCTCAAGAGGTGGTGTGCCTGGGGGATTAGGACCCCCAGGGGTGTGTACCTGAGGGATTAGGACCCTCGAAAGGTGGTGTACCTGAGGGATTAGGACCCTCAAGAGGTGGTGTACCTGGGGGATTAGGACCCCCAGGGGTGTGTACCTGAGGGATTAGGACCCTCAAGCGGTGGTATGCCTGGGGGATTAGGATCCCCAGGGATGTGTACCTGAGGGATTAGGACCCTCAAGGGTGTGATGGTTCTAGGGTGTCCCTTATCTATTTCCTATGGAGTGCTTCATCCTCACCCCCTTACCCCACAAATTGTGTATGTCTACTGTTATGGGATAGTGGGGTGGAGTCATTAATGGGTCATATGATATGATCATGCTATTTACCTTTTGTGCAACCGGGGTCAGGGTAATATGGAATAACTTTGGAAGATCAAAGAACTATGCGATTTTATTTAACCCCTGAAAGAGACATTAATGTAATTATAGACATTGGCACTCTAGAGTGATGGCACTTAACCCGTGAAACAGATATTAACCAAGTAGATATTACTAGCTAATTCCATTGTTTTCTTTTGTGTTGATTTCACTATTAGTCACTAACTATTATATGTTGTTTCATGGGTTAAGTGTCAATACTCTAATTCCATTGTGTTCTTTTGTTTTGATCTGACTATTAGTCACTAACTATTATATTTTATTTTACGGGTTAAGTGCCAACACTCTAATTCCATTGTGTTATTTTGTTTTCTGACTATTACACACTGACTACTATTGCACGAAAGGTGGATATCGCTATCCACCGGAGAAGTCTTATCCAAAGGTACAATTTATTGGATAACTGCATCAGTTTTAACCGTTGGATAAGACTTATCCGGTGGTTAAAACTACTCACCTCTCGTGCAACTGGGGACAGGTGTATGTCATTAAATAGGTTATGTTAAACAAATTGTTATTTCGCACATAAAAGTTCCATATTCATCGATATTGGGGCTGGTTGACAAAGACACAGACACAAGTCAAGAGCATCGAGAACTGTCGTGTTATGAGAATATATTATTGTCAAAAAAGAAACTTTGATGTTAACTTCACCAAGAAATAATGTTGATGAAATTTAAATCCATCAAAGTAAGTAGACTTTAAACTTTTCTTTATTGATGTCGCTTCAATATTAGAATTTGATAAATTACAGATATTTCGATCCTTCCTCGAATCTTATAATTATTCATTCTAAATATCAATCGATCAATGCTTAGTTATATACGGTGGCCCACAAGATAAATAAATACGTTTTTCACGAACATGAGGATATTGTAGTTTTTTTTTTGATATATGGGGTTTATTCGTTACTGTTCTTTACGCATTTTGTTCCTTCCGTTAGTAGTTTTCCGCCCCCTTTAGTTTATTTGCTGGTTTTATATTTGTTTCTTGTCAGCAATGCATATTTTACTTTTAGCTTAATGTCTTTTCCCAGCTTCGTTTTGCGACCCGCCTCTCTGCTGTGTGTCGCCGGCCAATTAACCTCCCATAGACATTTTATTATTTGGCCGTGTGTCAGTAGTTTAGCGCTGTGTGTCGGCCAACCTCTGAAGTAATTTTATTATTTGTCCGTGTGTCGGCAGTTTTGACTTGGTTGGAGTGGGCTAACTGTACCTCACCCCTATCGAGCCGTGTGTCGGCGAGTTACATCGTAGTTAGCCGTCAGTGTCGACAGTCTCAGTATCGACCGTGTGTTTATTAAGTTTAGTGAGGGCCACAAGTTTATAAGTGTATTTCACTTGCATGTGTTTAACCTCTTGAAATAAAGTCTTCATCTTCATCATGTCGGTAAAATCTCGTATTTTCGAGTATTTTGTTCTCCTCTCAAGATATCGATAGGCCAGTACCCCAACGTAGTACGACTTTCGTAGTTTTGCTAGGGGATGAATTATCTGATAGAAGCTGGTACCAAAGTACGTTCAAGCTGATCTGTGTTTTTTTTCTTAAGACACCCTTAAGAACCCCCGTCACTAAAAAATCAAACAAATTCGAATTTTCGCGGCAAACCCTGAAACATGGATTTCGCTCATATGTACGTTCAAGTTAGATACGGTATAACATGTGATTAGAATCGCCATATAGTTAATTTGGCTAAATAGCTTTTTCTTTTCGAGATAAATGAACATTTCGAGACACACCCGAAAATGCTAATTGAGCTTGAATTTTACCTCGAGTTTAGGTATCTCGCGTCAGTTTGTTGTAATGTCAGCTTTAATTTGGCAAGTGCGGGAAGAAAATATATATTTATGTATTTAAACTTGTATTTGTATTTGCATTTGCATTTGCATTTTTGCATTTGCATTTGCATTTGCATTTGCATTTGCATTTGCATTTGCATTTGCATTTGCATTTGCATTTGCATTTGCATTTGCATTTGCATTTGCATTTGCATTTGCATTTGCATTTGCATTTGCATTTGCATTTGCATTTGCATTTGCATTTGCATTTGCATTTGCATTTGCATTTGCATTTGCATTTGCATTTGCATTTGCATTTGCATTTGCATTTGCATTTGCATTTGCATTTGCATTTGCATTTGCATTTGCATTTGCATTTGCATTTGCATTTGCATTTGCATTTGCATTTGCATTTGCATTTGCATTTGCATTTGCATTTGCATTTGCATTTGCATTTGCATTTGCATTTGCATTTGCATTTGCATTTGCATTTGCATTTGCATTTGCATTTGCATTTGCATTTGCATTTGCATTTGCATTTGCATTTGCATTTGCATTTGCATTTGCATTTGCATTTGCATTTGCATTTGCATTTGCATTTGCATTTGCATTTGCATTTGCATTTGCATTTGCATTTGCATTTGCATTTGCATTTGCATTTGCATTTGCATTTGCATTTGCATTTGCATTTGCATTTGCATTTGCATTTGCATTTGCATTTGCATTTGCATTTGCATTTGCATTTGCATTTGCATTTGCATTTGCATTTGCACTTGCACTTGCACTTGCACTTGCACTTGCACTTGCACTTGCACTTGCACTTGCACTTGCACTTGCACTTGCACTTGCACTTGCACTTGCACTTGCACTTGCACTTGCACTTGCACTTGCATTTGCATTTGCATTTGCATTTGCATTTGCATTTGCATTTGCATTTGCATTTGCATTTGCATTTGCATTTGCATTTGCATTTGCATTTGCATTTGCATTTGCATTTGCATTTGCATTTGCATTTGCATTTGCATTTGCATTTGCATTTGCATTTGCATTTGCATTTGCATTTGCATTTGCATTTGCATTTGCATTTGCATTTGCATTTGCATTTGCATTTGCATTTGCATTTGCATTTGCATTTGCATTTGCATTTGCATTTGCATTTGCATTTGCATTTGCATTTGCATTTGCATTTGCATTTGCATTTGCATTTGCATTTGCATTTGCATTTGCATTTGCATTTGCATTTGCATTTGCATTTGCATTTGCATTTGCATTTGCACTTGCACTTGCACTTGCACTTGCACTTGCACTTGCACTTGCACTTGCACTTGCACTTGCACTTGCACTTGCACTTGCACTTGCACTTGCACTTGCACTTGCACTTGCACTTGCACTTGCACTTGCACTTGCACTTGCACTTGCACTTGCACTTGCACTTGCACTTGCACTTGCACTTGCACTTGCACTTGCACTTGCACTTGCACTTGCACTTGCACTTGCACTTGCACTTGCACTTGCACTTGCATTTGCATTTGCATTTGCATTTGCATTTGTTTTTGCATTTGCATTTGTTTTTGCATTTGTATTTGTATTTGTATTTGTATTTGTATTTGTATTTGTATTTGTATTTGTATTTGTATTTGTATATGTATTTGTCAAATAATACAAGAGTCTTCTGTAGGACTCAAAACTATAGTAATAGTTAGTTCAGTCCAATATTCAGTTTAATTTGTATTACGAAAACGTCGTTCAGTGTTATCAACTTGTAAGTTAAAAGGTGGCTCCCCCATAATGAATGACCGGTTTGCCGTCGGTATTTATAACTCGCTCGCTCCGCGTCAATATTGCTTGGATTTTATTGTGCTTAACACAAATACTTATTTAACTATTCTGATTTTGGACGGTGTATTCAAAATTATCATTGTAAGCCGCGTTTGTGAAAGGGAGCTGATATTCAAATGACACTCTTTTCACTAAATCTGCTGCCAAGCGTTATTTCCTCGTACGATTTTTTTAACCTCGTGAATGGCCTTTTAAGGTAATGTTCTGACGAGGTAAGAAGAACATTTTTCGAACCGAAATCACGTAACAACCGACAGGTCCAAATATTGACAACAAAAATATGAACTGGTTATTTCGGCTCGATCAATTTCCTTCTTACCTCGTCAGTTTCTACTAAAACAATTAGTAGTTGTTTTTGGTTTGAAGTCCAAGTTTATACGTTTTTTTTTTCTTTAATCGGCGAGAACGATGGCTTCTCTCATGGCAACCGCCGGTAAGGCAGTGGTTGATAACCAACGTATTCAGGCGAGAAACTTATAAATGTTGGTTTACTGGGAAGATAGCATACGGTTATTACACATATTCTGAGCTCGCTAGTCACTCTCCTAGCTCTGGAGTACCAAATGAGGGTTCAGATGTGGTAGGAAAGTAAGCCGAACGTTTGACACCAAACGTACTTCACTCGAATTATTATGTTATCAAAGTCTGATAAATTAAAATATTTGTAAATGCAAACAAGCCTCGACTACTATAGAACTTTTGCTATTGTATTACTTTAGACTTGAGTGCAAAAATCCTTATTCTGATAGATCTGTTAATATATAATTATATGTCTCTTTCAGTCTGCAGCAACTGTCGCTTTGAACATCGCGATCGAGCATCGGTCGTAATTCGGGATATATTTGCTTATTTGATGATACAGCACAAATCGGATAAATAAATATTTGCAGTTTGCATGAACAGCCTATAGCTGGAGTTTTCGTTTTCTTTGTATTCACTCCTGAGTATCGTATTCAATGGCAATTACACGGGCCGTCACTTGTCTCAGTGTGAATAAAAGCAAGCTGAAGTCAATGTCTAGGGCAAAAACCGTGATTTATCATCAGAAACCGTCATTGATACTTAATTTATATTACTTAACTTTGTTTTCGCTTCTAAAATAAATATCTCCCAAACTCTAGCTAATAAAAGACTATATCAAGGTTAAAACTAAAACGGGTTTGGTTTGCTTCAAAATATTTGTATTTTATTTTATTTTATTTTTTGAAATGATTCCGTCTGAGAGCTGGTCAGAGGTCAAATTTGTATGAAATTATGCACTTTTTTACGGCGCTGTACAAATTTCGTCTCGCATTATCCAGCGAAACTTTTTATATCATGTTGTAGATAAATGTATCCAGTTTGTCTAGAGGTAAAGCGTTATTCAATCGGTTGAGCCGTTTATGAGAAAATTAGTTGATAATTAACCCAACTAAGATCTAACTGAACGGCGGCTCAAAATTACCCAACTTTACTCGATTATTTTGCAAAAGTGGCACCTCGCTGGACTCTCATTCCACTTCTACTTTGATTCGTGTTCTCATTCTCGTCCGATGAAATGTGTTCAAGTTCTTTCTTTTCTGCTGTGTTCAGTAAAGGTGCCTGATGTAAATACGAGTACCCTATTCCCAGTACATCTAAGGGTATATTATTAACAGGTGCCAAGTTTTAGAAATACTAACAAAATTCCAGCAAAGTTCATTAATTATTAATCACATTCTCATATCAGTAAAAGTTATCTAACTTCATCAGTCTTTTTCACGAACATCATTATATTATTTCGCGAAAACTAGTTTCGTTCTTACATGAACTTTCTCATTTCGCTAATATCATGCAATAATGGTGGCATAAAAGGATGACGCAGGGCCATAGCCGCCAGTACGGTTGGTCCAGATTCAACCGGACCACTTTTCGAATCAAACAGTTTCAATTTATTTACATTTTCAATTATTCGGATCTTTTTTTTATGAAAAACAAAGTTTGAAAACCGGACCACTGTATAATTGACCAAGCCACTCAAAAAATGGCGGCTACGGCTCTGTGACGTGTGTGAAAAAGTATCTGGTGAAGGGAAATAACCTATACTGATATGACATATGATGGGTAAATACGAGTACCCCATATGTTTTGAGTAAATCTAAGCTTTAAAAAAGACACCATTCCACCAAAGTTCACTTATTATTAATAATATCAAGGTTTCAGAGTTTAGTCAAACCATGGTTAATAAAAGGGAATGGTTTTGAATCCCAGCAAACATCATTATTATATATAATTTGTATTTGTTATTTATTTCCAAGCGTGACCTAGTACAAACACAATATAGTTCGCATATAGAGCGCAGTCAATATATCCGTCAAACAAAAACAAAATAGTTATCAAATAAATAGAAACTAATTTCAAAGTAATGATGTTACGGTTCAATAATATCACCTACTTGTTTATAAAAACAGACAATTATATCATACGTTGATTTTGCTTGACGGGTACCTACGCCATCAATACTAAACCTCTCAATGTGGGTCTATTGAAATCAATACGCAATTGGTTCCCAGGTTTATGTCATTAAATAAGCATCCTGATTCAAAACAACTTGTTAATAAATTCACATTTAAACTTGGTGTATTCGTTGATGGTGGGGCTGGTCGACAGAAAAAGACAAAAGTCAAGAGCATCGAGAAATGCCTTGTTCTGAGAAGAGATTATATTCAAAATTTAAAAAAATGCTGTAAACTCACCCAGAAGTCATGTTGATGAAAGTTAAATCCATCAAAGTAAGTAGACTTTAAACTTTTCTTTATTGAAGTCGCTCGGTTAATAATTATTCATTCCACTTCTACTTTGATTCGTGTTCTCATTCTCGTCCGATGAAATGTGTTCAAGTTTTTTATTTTCTGCTGTGTTCAGTAAAGGTGCCTGATGTAAATACGAGTACCCTATTCCCAGTACATCTAAGGGTATATTATTAACAGGTGCCAAGTTTTAGAAATACTAACAAAATTCCAGCAAAGTTCATTAATTATTAATCATATTCTCATATCAGTAAAAGTTATCTAACTTCATCAGTCTTTTTCACGAACATCATAATCTTAATTCGCGAAAACTAGTTTCGTTCTTACATGAACTTTCTCATTTCGCTAATATAATGCAATAAGGGTGGCATAAAAGGATGACGCAGGGCCATAGCCGCCAGTACGGTTGGTCTGGATTCAACCGGACCACTTTTCGAATCAAACAGTTTCAATTTATTTACATTTTTAATTATTCGGATGTTTTTTTATGAAAAACAAAGTTTGAAAACCGGACCACTGTATAATTGACCGAGCCACTCAAAAAATGGCGGCTACGGCTCTGTGACGTGTGTGAAAAAGTATCTGGTGAAGGGAAATAACCTATACTGATATGACATACGATGGGTAAATACGAGTACCCCATATTTTTTTGAGTAAATCTAAGCTTTAAAAAAGACACCATTCAACCAAAGTTCACTTATTATTAATAATATCAAGGTTTCAGAGTTTAGCCAAACCATGGTTAATAAAAGGGAATGGATTTAAAACCCAGCTAACATCATTGTTATAATTTGTATTTGTTATTTATTTCCAAGCGTGATTGTACAAACACAATATTTTTTTTCGCATAATGAGCGCAGTCAATATATCCGTTAAAGAAAAACAAAATAGTTATCAAATAAATAGAAACTAATTTCAAAGTAATGGTGTTACGGTTCAATAATATCACTTACTTGTTTATAAATACAGACAATTAATTCATACTTCGTTGATTTTGCTTCACATATATAATATAGTGTGATTCCAATAAATATCGATATTACTACATGTAACTCCACCAATACACATTATCATTCACATTATTTTCTCCGGGATTTTCATTGGTGGAGAGGCGACTGTCTCACTGCAGATAACTTCCTACGAAAAGTGCTTTCGTTCTCCTCGACAATGGCAGCTCGATTTTTTCCAGAATTGTTGCTTTAGGCGAAAGAAAATAACGTGAATGATAAAACAATTATTGAACTCGGTTTTTGCAAAATATCGTGATTTTGTCAGTGTCTCGCAGAATAATTATTTGCCGATGCCGAACCGCGTCCAATAATTGCTAAATATTTGACACTCACTCTTGTGTTTCTTTTGTACTGTTCCTTTGCATGAAATAAACACTAACAACTAATTAGTAGTGCCCAGGTTAATTGGAATGACTACATGACTGTGCTCTAGTTTCTCCATGTTGCTTTAGACTCAAATGATATGGATGAGTGCACGACATTGGGTTTTAATGGCTGAACTTTTGATATATACAATTAAAATATTGTGTACGGTCAATGTCACGGGAGTCTCGAATAATTTCTGAGTTGAACAAGCAAAACATTAAAGGAAACGTGGGAAAATCTTATGAAAAGTAAGATTTTCCCACCGTTTCCTTGTTTGTCTTGTTATTTTTACTTGTTCAACTTTAGTAATCATACTAAAATAATTATTCGCCTAAGGCTTAGTGATTAGCGGAGAATATTATCCGATAATCACTAAGCCTTCGGCGATAAAATGTTAAATATATATACACCGTAAAGTTCCCAAAGTAGCGAGCCCCCGAGAGTAGCGACCCTCCGAAAGTAACAGTAAAAATTGATGCTTGCTAACAAATCCCGAAAGTAACGACCCCCCGAATGTAACGATCCCCCTGAAAGTAGCGATCGTCCTCTATAGCGATGATTAGATTAGATGACGAACAGCACTAGCAAACAGCACGTAAAGAGGCAGAACATTTACTGCTACACTGAGCAGCAAATCGGTAACAAAAACAATTGTCATAATAGATCCTGTAATATTTGCTGTTTGCTACTGAAATACCGTACACGATGTCGTTTAAGGTCCGGTACACGGAATGGCTCCTAAAAGTTAATGATCTTAGCACTCCGAATGTAGCGACCTCCCGAAAGTAGCGACCCCCCGAAAGTAAGGTTACCTAAGGTTGCTAAATCCGAAAGCAACGACCTCGCTACTTTCGGAACTTTACGGTATTACAAAACATCGCGTACAATTGCCCATCAATTTGCATTGTGTCACGGCCGTGAATTACTAAATAATAGACTGAATAAAGGATTAACGGCTCCGGAATAACGTAGAATTTCGAATTTTTGTTCATGTTACAGTACAGTATTTATTTTCCACAATTTTTCGCAATGAAAAGTACTTTTTTCAATTTCCCGCGAAAAGTTCGAACCAGGCTTCGCGCGGTTTCACTTCCTGACTCGCAACAAATCCCAACAGTATTCTCGGTCGAACAAAATCGCGTTTAAATAAAAACCTGGAGCTAGAGAGCATTGTTTCCAAGGCTACACAGGCCTGGCTACACAAACAGTTTGAAAATGGCGGAAGGAGAAGGTTGTTTTGAAGAGAGAAGCCTTTGTAAAAGTCCGGGAAATTCGCAACAAGAGCTAGACTATGACTAAAGGAAACCTCAGAAAATCGGTGTTTGCGTTTATGTTCGAAAGAAACAAATCGAGGAATTATTTTAGGCAACAAATGTACATCAAATTTCCGCTGTTACATTTTTTGTCGAGGGCATTGCTGAGACACACCAAGCCGCTTCTTCCTTCAGTATCGTACTTTCCATACAAAAAGACGCCATTCTGGGCCGTATTCAGTCTAAGAAAATCGGTAGATCGCTCAACAACTAAAAGGTAAAAAGCAAACAGGCTTAAACCATTGTCGTATTAGTTTTATTTTCCGCTGTTACATTTTTTCCTAATGCTTCTGTTTTATTGTTGCCGAGAGCTGAAAGTATGAATTTCGGCTTCTTCTCTGTAATTCCTCGTGTTTAATGAGCATGAAATGTGACAGGTCTCTCGATAATATGCAAATTGAATGCAAATTAGCAAAAATCACCGGAAGTGACACTGAATTGTACGCGATGAAAGAAAAAAGAAAAATTCCACGTTGGCTTCCTTGACACTGACCCATTGAATTTTGCAAGGAATCATCACAATTTACACCAAATATACATATTACGCACACCCGCTGTAAAGTTCGTGTAAATTAGATTTAAACATGGTTTTGCACATGTTTTTATCTTCTTTTTGTCTTGGCTCGTGGATACTAATAAAAGTTTGACTTCATCAGTTCTCTCAAGCTTATATATTTTGTACCATCAAACAGGTCACTTTGGTTATTGTAGTATCAATATCCAGGGATTGATTTTAAACAAACAATTGAATTAGTTTTTAATTTCAGGGTTTACAATACCATTTGTTTGTTGTTTTTGTTGCTTGGCAAATCCAACAAATCTACCCACAATACTGTCAGCCAATCACAAGTAACCGAGAAGAAGGCTTTGCTCTGATTGGTACAGAGTTCAAAACGCTGATAACGATGACGTATGCCCTTTGTTTGTTGGAATGCGAAAGCGACTTGAATTGTATGAGCATCAACTTTCACATGGTAACAAAGAAATGTGAGCTGAACGCACAGACTAAGGAGACTTTACCAGATATTTATAAAGAGAGACAAAACAGTATTTACTCGACAAACATGGACAACAGAACTCCAAGTAAGTGTCAATTTCGTTTATTACCCTGTTTTAGTGCTGCAAAACTGAAAAACCAAACCTGTCGTATGGTAGATACTCATAATAATAATAATAATAATAATAATAATAATAATAAGTATTTATATAGCGCATTTCACCGAAGTCTCAATGCGCTTTACAATTGAGTAACTGAAATGAAATAAATATTAGAACATAAAATGTTTTTTTAAGAAACCCAACTGGCAAGGAGGCGAACCGGTTGGCTATTTACAAGCATGGTCGAGAAACTGAATTTGAACTAGGGATTGCCCAAACAAATACAGTCTCAGCTAGTGGAGAGAGCGGGACTCGAACTCGGGGTCACCGGATTCTGAGACCGACGCTCTGACCACTCGACCATCCTGCCTCCTGAGAACTTTCTTTCTTTCTCAACTTTCTAATATGGAAGCACTGTCCCGGCTGTTAATACAATTATACCTACAATCGCTACTATGATCATAACCACCACTACAGTCATCACGGTGTAACACATGGTCATAGTCATACTTACCTTATCAACATTATTATTTGTTCTATGTATTTATTATTATAGATCAACCATTGAAAGGTACGAAGGTACGTCCAGCTAAGTCATGTCTATATATAATGGTCAGCAATCATTCTAAGGGGACAGGCGTGTATTGGTTAGACCCTCCCAACACTGGGAACCCAATTCAAGGTTTCTGTGATATGGATACCGATGGAGGTAATAATTCTACAAAAGTTTCAGAAACACGATACATGCAACACTGCGCCAGGAGCCCATTACTAAGAGCCTTCCTCTAGTAATAGGTTCATGTGACATCGTATGCACAAATTGTGCTATTTTTAGATATGCAAATTTCCGAATAATTTCAAATTGAAAAATAAAATGGCGGCTAAATGGAAGACGCGAGGACTTGATCCAAAATATTGAAATTCTTAATCCATGGAAGTCCAAGTCGATTTTTCCCTTTCACAAGAACGAGACGAACTGTGTACAATGAATGTATCACATGTATCAATAAACTGACATACTGCCAGAGCGCTTAGTGGCGACTTTTAGTTTGGCGACTTACAAGATGTCGCGAAATTCTTCTACAATCTTCTACCTATCGCTTCATAATTATGTTTATTCTTGTTTTGTCAACTTTCTCTTGTTGGTTTTTGATTCATGATTTAGTCTATGTGTCGTAAGAATGAAGCGTTCTAGCTCACAGTGATTTCGACTCTGATGAAGCAAAATCCATCACCTTCGTCATCACTGATTTTTAGATAGTGACGCCAACATAACCAACCACACAAATGTGCACTTTGCTATAAAACACCTTCTTCGCCGAAATATTGTCGAAAAACAACTGAAACTTTCAACCGCCGAACCGTGCCAGAGCGGCAAAGAACACTAAAACAAGAGGGATAATTATCACTGAGTGTACATGCGAAGTTCTTTCGCCAAAGGCGTCTTCAGTTCAAAGAAGGCAAGAAATTAAAGCCGGCACTCCAAGATCAGCCGCTGAATAAAAATGCGATAAAATATTTATCCAGGCCACAGAAAAAGAAGCTCCCCTGTACCTCACTTCGCTGTTTTAGAAAGAACTTTGTGTCAATGTCGATAATTTTCGACAAAATCCTGCGTTTCTGACAATAAATGCTAATTAGCAAATCACACCGGCGGTTTGGAATATTCATTAGCTTGGTTCTCACTGCTAGCCCTGCATGCACAAGTTTAATTAGGTTCTTCGTACTGAAGATAATTCCTTCTCAGAAAGAGCAGAAGATGTTCGTTTTTTGGCCGGGTTTTGAACTGGCCTTTGAACTAGCTTTGTTTTTAGAAGTTCTCGCACTTGAAGTTTTGATATCAATCAATTAATCAATCAATCAATTTTTTTATTCCATTTCAATTAAAATATAATAATTATAAATAATTATTATAAGGAAAGGGAAGACTAAACAAACCCAAAAGGGCTTTTACAAGTAGTCTCCCTTATTAAATTAAAATATCACTAATAAATATAAAACGTATCAGGGATCAGTATTTGTAAATAGGTCTGGCATATATACAAATTTTGTAAATTGATAATATTGTAATTAACATTTCATATATTATTTAATCAACGAGTCAGCGATTAATCATTTTTTCATTCTGCTTTTAAAAATATTTTTTGAAGCAGAGGTTCTTATTTGAACTGAAATATTATTCCAAATTGAAGTTCCTTTTGATTTAATAAAATATCGACCATAGTTAGTTCTGTATCTAATCATGTGTAGGTGTTTTGATGCTCTAGTTTTATGATGATATAAATTTTCATTTGTTTGTAAGAAATTGCTAAACATAGAAGGTAAATTATTTGAATGACAATCATACATAAATAAACTTGAAACAAAGTCATTAATTTGAAAGATATTGAGTAGCTTTAGATTTTGAAATAATGGTAATGACGAAGCTCTATAACTGGCAAAATTCATGAATCTCACTGCCTTTTTTTGTAATTTAAAAATTTGTTCTAATCTAGAAGGATAATTACAACCGCAAACGAGGTTTCCATAATATAGGTAAGGGTAAATCAAGGAATTACATAGAATTACCAGAGTGTTTCAATTGACAAAGTATCGAGCTTTGCATAACATACCTATGCTTTTTGCAACTTTATTACAAACGTAATTTATGTGATGTTTCCATGTTAAGTTTTGATCCAGTATGATACCTAAGAATTTGGTGGTTTTAACGTTTGAAACTTGATGGGATTGCAAACTAATGTTCATATTTTTACTTGTTGGTTTATGTTTTGATTTAAAAACCATATAATTTGTCTTTTTTAAGTTTAGAGTTAACTGATTATACTCAAGCTACGTCGCAATGTTTGATAATTCATTTTTGATGAGGGATTCAAGTTCATTTAAATCCTTTCCCGAATAAAACAAGTTAGTATCATCGCAAAAAGAATAAATGAAGTCTTTGAGCTGCTTGTGCAAATATCGTTTATGTATAGCAGGAATAAAAGTGGACATAGTATAGAGCCCTTATAATTAATTCATCTGATGTAGTATCATTAATTTTTACTATTTGTTTTCGATTGCTTAAATAGCTTTCAAACCATTTTTGAGAATTACCTCTTATTCCATAGTGATTTAATTTATTTAGTAAAATGTTATGGTTAACAGTATCAAATGCTTTTGATAGATCCAAAAAAATTCCCACTGCATATTTATTGTGTTCAATAGAATCTACGATTTTTTCTGTTAGATCAACAATTGCATGAATAGTTGATCTATTCTTTCTAAATCCATATTGATGACTGGTTAAGATACCTAATTTGTCAATATATTTTATTAGTCTATTATACATTAATTTTTCTAGAATTTTAGAAAAACATGGTAAAACTGAAATAGGTCTGTAATTAGTTAGGTCATTAAAGGGGCAGTGTCAACCCATATGACCGCGTAAGCCTGGGTACGAAGAAGCGAGAAATAATAAAAGTCCACCGTGGACTTTTATTATTATCGATGTTTTCAATCCGTTTCCATCGACCTTAATCATGTTTGTTAAAGCGTCTAGTGGATCACTGGTATTAATTCAAAGCATGTTCTTCATTTTCAACAATTCCTAGTGGGGATTATTTCATCTTAGAACTGACTTTGAAGCCGTTGAAAAAAGTGTCGAACAGCCGTAGAGAGGCAGGCCGCCATCATCCTCGAGTGAAGATAACCGAATTGTAAACCGGCAATTCTGGTCGATTGCGAAGGAATCTTGATCATCAATCGTAGGTGCAGTACTGTTCATGACTTTTGAAGAGAAAAACTCACGTAGAACTACTTGTAAACCCGGTGAGCTTCCCACCATCTACTTATGTGTTGGGCTTCGATCCTGTGTCTTATTTGATCGGCCGTTGGAAAATGATATCGCCGTGAATTCACTTCTTGAATTCAGTCCTTTTGATATTTTGAAGTTCTAAAATTGCTTTCTAAATAAAGATTAGTATCTACATGAGTCCTGTAGGTCATTTATTTAGCGATTAGAACGGTTTTAGGGGGGTTTTGTAACTCACTACCGGGCAAGGTAGGCTTCTCAACCGAGTGTTATTGTTTTGATTTTAATGCGCATGCGTGAGGCTTGACATTGCCCCTTTAACATCCCCTGCTTTAAAAACAGGTGTTACAATTGCCATTTTAAGTTTGTCAGGTACAATACCAGTTGTAAATGAAAGGTTAAATATACAAGATAACACCGCGCTTATTGTTGAAGCAACGTGTTTAATAACTTTGTGTTTGATCAATACCACTAATTTTGCTTACGTTTATTTTGCCCAACTCTTTTTCTACTTCACTTGGTGTGGTTTCAATTAAAAACATGGAATTTAAGTAATCACCAGTTAAATAATTATTGTACTTATCGTTACTCTTATCAATTTTTTCCTCAAGTTTAGGACCTACGTTTACAAAAAAATCATTGAAATTGTTTGCTATGTCACTAGGGTCAGTCAGTTCTTTTTGGTCAACTACAAATTTTGACGGAAAAGAGTGCGTATTATTTTTCCGGTTCAGCAATTCATTTAGAGTCCGCCATGTTTCTTTTGTATTACCTTGGTCATTTGTCAGTTTTTTTATGAAAATACAGTTTCTTGGCGATTCGAATTGTATGATTCAATTTATTCCGATATATTTTATATTTTGATTCATTGGTTTGCGTAGATTTATTCAAACATTTCTTATATAATATGTGCTTATTCTTTATAGACTTTTCGATTCCGTTAGAAATCCATGGATTATCCGACCTCTTCAAATGTGCTTTACTTACTTTCTTTAGAGGGAAGTGTTTATCATATAAATGAGTGAAGGTTTTTAGGAATTCGTTATATATAGTTCATTAGGGTCATTAAACTTTTGTAAATTGTTCCAATTCACTTTATCAACAGCTTCTGAAAAAGCTTTTAAATTGTCTTCAGTGATTCTTCTTCGTAACGTAACGTTTTTATCATTCTTAACTTTAATTGGGTTATTGTGGTCGATCAAGAATATTGGTAAGAATTCCACTAAAATAGTTAGTGGGTTTGTTAGTAAAAATATTGTCTATCAAAGTGGCTGAATAATTTGTTATTCTTGTTGGCCTATTTATCGTGGGTACTAACATCGAAGATATCATTTGATTAAGAAAATTACTTGAATTATTACAGTGTTTATATTTTAGTAAGTCAATATTAAAATCACACAGAAGATAACAAATGTTGCCTTCCTTGCCAATAGTAGTTAACAGATCCGTTAATTTACTATCAAACTCATCGTATTTGTTATTTGGTGCTCTGTAGATCACTCCAGTAAGTGAATTTTTAGAGTTGGAATTAATGATTTCAATAAAAAGACATTCAGCAATACTAGAATCCATAGTTAAATCGTTTCTCAATTTAAAATATATATTATTTCTTACATACATACAGACACCTCCACCAAGTTTTCCATCTCTATTGACCGTAATCAGTTTATATCCAGGTATGACATAGTATTCAGTATCATTATTGTTAAGCCATGTTTCAGTAAGAGCTATGATTGAAAATGGATAGTTAAGGAGATTTATGTAATCCAAAAATGAGTCAAATTTGTTTCCCAAACTGCGAATGTTGACATGTAATAAAGACATGTTTCCTTTTGATGCTAACCTGTCAACTAGACTGATTCCATAAGTCGGTCTATTCGCTCTTCAGTTGTCGATTCTGACTTTCGCTCACCAACCGACTTATAACACTTCTTGGTTCATTTTGATCGGATTCGCCACTATACGGCGACCTCCAATCACGTCGCTCGTTATATGGTCTGATAAGATTTGAACCAATCACAGAACAGCTCTTATTGCTCTAAACTACTTCCGTTGTGAACTCTTCAAAGATTCAAAAGATCATTCCGAAGCCATTTTGTGAGCCATGTTTAGTGAAACTCTGGAAGGAAAAGAAAGGATTTCCTTAAAGGATTTGGAAGAGAGTCAATCGAGAGGGCTATTTTCAATCGGAATATGCATTCGTTTGTGTTCCTAGGGCCGCCGTTCAAAGCATTTCTTGTGGGAATTCACTCGATAACGGCCGACTGACGGGCCGTCGAAAAGTTAGGCTATAAATTACACCGACTAATAAACACTGCAACTCTAAGTTTGGTTTGGACTTTGTTCGACAGCTAGAGGAAAAGAAACTGCTTTCTTTTTGTCTTTCTTTGTGTCCTGCATGTGATTCACCACGTTAGAATGGTCAGACTCGGTCGAAGTAGCATTTTTAAAATTGTCCGTGTCATTTTTCTCGAACATATTTGTAAAGCTTTTTTTTCAAACGTCCAGTCATTCTCTGTAATATTTGTTTGCTGAAATTGTACAGTTGTTAAAGTAATTAGCATCCGGATCATGTTGCATAGTATTATTATTATTGGTATCATACTGGAACAAATAAAGGATTTAATTTTCAGAAATAATTGGTAATCACATCAAAACTAGTTCAAAAATTACTATTTATATTGGTTAATTTAAGAAAAAAAGACTGTTTAAGGACGATAAAGTTGGCCAGAAATGTACAACTTATCTGTTGATAGTACTGCCTTGTTGCCTTCTTGCTTTCCTTTCTTGAAGATAGGATAACGTTTTTTACGTACTTCATTTATTTCTTTTGGGAACTGCTCACTTATGGCAAATGATGTTCCCTTGAGGTAATGAGCATTCGTCCTTGCCATCTCCTTGTCTTGGTACTTTAGGAATTTCGCCACGAGTGGTCGAGGTTGAGATGAACCGCGTCGGAACGCCCCCAATCTATGCGCTCTATCGATCTCAATACTGTAAGCGGAGTCTTCAATCTTTAAATCATTTTCCAATAAATTATGGACAACCTCAATTGGATTCTCTTCTGGCTTTTCCGGAACATTAAAGAATAGTAAATTGTTCCGCATCGAGCGCGCTTTGACATCAACTATATCAGCTTCAAGCTTTGTCTTGATCTTTAAAACATCTTCAAACTTATCCTCTATATCTTTCAGCCGATTATCAAAATGTGTTTGGCTATGTCTCATGTCTTCCATAGATTCGTATTGGTAATCAAGCGAATGATTGATATCTCTTATATCTGTATCCATAACGTCTAGGCGTCTTTCGATGGCGTCGAGCTTATCGAGTTTCTTCAGCTTATCATGAACTGATAATATAATTCCTTTAAAATCAGATATGTCCATCTCGGAGTCATCATGATCAACTTTCGCTTGCTTGGTAGCAGGCTTCATAGATGTACTCGTTGAGGAGTTATTTAGATTTTTTGCGGAGCATTTAGTATTTGTTGCCATACCTGATACCTGGAGTTATTTTGTTATGTTTTTTTATGTTTTCAATCATTGTTCTTCCTCGCTTGATGAAGTACTGAAGTCAGACGACGAAACTGATCTCACTAGATTCTGATTCTTCACTAGATTCACTGGAACTACACGGTACGCTTTCGGCCGACATTGAAAGCAAAGCAGTGTTGAATCTGAATGTCAAATTCCTATTGTGTAAGACGCGACATGATTGGTTAATCGCGTGGAATTTATAATGAGTGTTCTATTTTTAGCTCAATTTGTGCATACGATGTCGTACAAACCTATTATAGGAGAGGAAGGCTCCTAGTAATGGGCTCCTGACTGCGCTTATTTTCAATAAATAATACATTTAATTATATTTGTATTATACATTTCCATGTTGGCGTGCTATGTTACCAAACTAAACAATCATTGCAATGTTTCAGGTGGCTGGACGGTTGTCAAAAGAACAATCCTGCAAAGTCAGACGTTACCTAGCGGACCGTTCTATTATACCTATGACGGCATTTCCGACTTCAGTAAATATGACAAGAACGTCGTGCCTACAGGAGTCGCCATGTTGGATATCCTCAACAAGATGGGATTTCACCAGATTCATTTCTATTGTCATAAGAAATCAGTGAGTAGAGTGTTGAGCATCATGACCAAGAACAACACTGCTGGCCAGCAAGTAGTGCGGTATTTTACCGACGATGCATTTGCCAAAACTACTTTCCCTGACGCTTGTGGCTCGTTTGACAGACTTCCCGAGGACACGTCAATTCTGGCTCAGAATTGTGCTAAATGGGGCAAAGATAGCGCGGGAAAAGTGCAAGTCAACAAATGGGGTCGCTATCCCGCATATGGAGTGGGTCGTTTGGTATCGTATCCAATCCTTATTGAAACATCACCTGCTCGTGGCTTTGGTTGTCATTGGAATAAACCCAGGCGTTTTTATTGTGACGATAGCTTTGTTAGTCCCCAGCCATACAACGTGCAGGACACATGGCGTATATCCGTTCGCTAGCATTGTTTGTTTGATTATACTTTTCCTTAATTTCAAAACTCTTTATTTATATGTTATATATTTAACCACTGTCCTGTGTAAAACCGACTATTTGCGATCTATTTTGCACTCTGTTCTCTCCTTTTCTATTTAATTAATTATTGGGATAATTTAGCGAAGACACGAACAACTGAGACTAAACAATGAACAGTTCAATGTGTATCCATGAACTGCGTATTATAGAAGAAAAAGACAAATACTTAGTGTAGTGAAGAATATTAACGAAAAGCAAAAATGTCATTTTAATATTAATGTACTGTGCTATTAATAATAATAATAATAACCTTTATTAACGTGTCAAATATGCTATAAATAAAATACATTATTGGTCAATGTATTTTTCTTTCTGGTTTATTTACATACAATATTATGTTTCATCGTCCATTGGGCCTATTCCTGTCCCCAGACCCTTCTCAGCTTTCTAACGAAAAATCGTAGGCTCTGGTAAGAGACGTCTCAAGCCTCAATTTGATTGGTCGAAATAATTCATGCATAATTAGCGACACGAACCGTTTTAAAGCTTTGATGGATCAAAGATTTGCCGTATCCTGTGGAAATAATACTAAGCTTAAATCAATATTTGTAGAGTTTCAGTGATGTGAAAGGTAAAACACGAACCTAATATTATTCAAAACTGAAGCACTTTTTGCCGTCGGTGTCTGATCACTGGTCAGTCTGTTAAGTTCTTGTTCGTTGAGTGAATAAATGCTTTATTTGCAATTGGAATGGTTGTAGAGGAGATATCCAGCGCAAGCGTCGGAAGATCTAGCTAAATATAGTTTTGCTTTTATATTTATTGTGATTAAAATTATATTTTGAACTGATTTCACTGAGTTGCGGGCTGTAGAATGAACTCGAAATTCTTCATACTATGTATGTCGCTGATATCTGTTTTTCTTTTAAACTGAAATGTATATTATTAAAGTCGGTTTCTAGAGCATCGTACTTCGCTGAAGTCCGACAATTCTAGCTGATCAATTCTGTCACCGGAAGTTAGAAAATATTGAGCATGAGCATATCTGACAACCTAGAATCTGGGTCTTCCGTTTTGTCTCTTACCAGAGCCTACGATATTTCGTTAGAAAGCTGAGAAGGGTCTGGGGACGAGAATGCCATTGGGCCCAGCTTTTCCCATCCTTGTCATACAGATAACCGAAACTGTTGTTTATTAATTGTCGACAAATATAAGAAAACTGCGTTGTCTGACATATAAATGATGTACATATAACACAACGTAAACTTCCTCAGTCAGTACCGAACTCAAAACGAACAAAAGAAAATAAGAAGTAAAATATACTGTTTAAGAAATAATTCAGTTAACTAAATTATGAGATATCCAAATTAATATGTTTTCGTTCTCGATGATGAACTTCATGCATTTTGTTTCCACACGCAAACACAATAATGAACACCAGCTGTAGAAAATTGAGGGGAGACTGAATTATCTTGATCTTTATTTGCGGGAGTGATAAACGTTAGTTGATGAAGCACGGAGAAATGTATTGTCAAAGTAGAGTTTCGCCGGAGCACAGGTGACATAGGGCAGGCTGTACCTACCTAGTTAGTCAGAGTAGAATACATTTACTTTATCCTGAAATGCCCTCAGCAATATGCACAGAAGATTTGGTATATTATAGTAAGTCCTTAGCACCCTCGTTTAAACCCTCAGATAGATATAAGCAAAGTACTGAGAGATGTACTCACTGAAACTGGCAACTAATTGTATAGTTTATTGATCCTGCTTAATTGGTGTCGCGAAAGGAATAGGGGATCGAAAAACAAAACAAGTTAACAAATTAAAAGAAAGCAAAATACATCGATCCATGTAGATGATATTTAATGTATTACTCATTTCGATGGATATGCAGTTGGTTTGCCTATTTTGAAACACGTATATCAATCGCTTGGTCACAGAAAACGAATAAAATATGAATATTCAAGGTGGGATTATAAAATGCTTCAAAACTCATGCATAATTAATCAGCAATTCGTCCAATCAGAAGGACGAAATCCATCACGTGCATGTACCTTCGGCCGGTAATGCACTGCTTATTAGTATTCTTTATATAAAGAATACTAATAAGGGAAAGTCTCATATTGGTGTCGAATCATTGACCTCCCTGTTCCCTGTACCGGACGACATAATGATTGCTCCTTGGTCACACATATAACGAATACTAATGAGGATGAAACTTTATATAAAGTCTCATCCTCATTAGTATTCTTTATACGGGAAGGTCTCATATTGGTGTCGTATCGTTGAACTCCCAGTTCCCCGTACGGGACGACATATATGTTCAGTGTCCGGAAAAATTGCTCCTTGGTCACACTTTCTGACCGTGGTTCAAATGTGGGATATTTTTGAGAGTCTCAGTAGTATCGGTCTCCCTCTCGCCCTACAACCCTCTGGTGCCCATCCCAACGCTGTCATACAATCATTCTCGCCATCTCTCCTGAGTACATGCCCTATCCTATATCCCAATGCTGTCATACAATCATTCTCACCATCTCTCCTGAGTACATGCCCTATCCTATATCCCAATGCTGTCATACAATCATTATCACCTTCTCTCCTGAGTACATGCCCTATCCTATATCCCAATGCTGTCATACAATCATTCTCACCATCTCTCCTGAGTACATGCCCTATCCAATTCCATATCCTATGACATATTTCACAGCTGATGTTCTCAATCTCTGCTATTTCCCTCACATTCTTATTTGTCATCTTTCCCTGCCATCTTATCCTAAGTATCCGTCTGAGGCATCGATATTGGAACGGCATTTCGTCGGCCTTTTTTTATTTTTTTATTTTTTTTATTTTCTCAATTTTTTTATTTTTTTTGGAACGGCTTTTCGTCGGCCTTATTAAATATTCCATCTTCCATGTTAGTTGCTTCCATGGAATATTAATAAATAAATGTTGTCAAAAAAGGCATTTGCCTTCTTATAATTATATCGACTCCTCGGTCATCTTTTATATCTATCCTTCTTTTCTTATTTAATTTTAGGCTACAAGTATCTTGAATTAATTCAAGTAAGAGTCAATTACCGAGAAACGAGGCACATAAGCCATCACGTCAAATGTTTTTTTCAATAGCAGTTGGATAAAATATGTAAATGTGATTGGCAGCTTTAGAATCTGAGCGTTACCAACAGAGTTATTGAAGCCAAAATATAGACCAAAATAAGGCATTTTTTTAACACTATGCAAGTATGTTGCGCCCGCGATGCGCGTGCATGGTTGCTATAGCAACGGAATCCAAAATTACCTGTGAACGGAAGAGAATAAGGATGGTTATTTCACATGATATGATTGTTGTTGATGAAAGAGTTACAGAGATATTGCAGTACGTGTTCAAAGATGGATACATTTTGACTTTGGAAAGTTAAAGGCTGAAAATCACTCCAAATTAACATTGGGCCGTTGCTATGGAAACCAAAGGTGCCGAAGCCTTGAAAGTATATTTTTTGTAGTCAGGACAGGAATACTTACTTGTATGCCAAGTTTCAGAGTAAAATATGTTTTTATGTGGCCAGCAAGGGTTTATATGTATACTTATTCCATTGAAATGGTAATGACCAACGATCCAACGGATAAAAATAATGCAGTTATCCCGAATAAATGTTATCCGTTGGATAGGATTTATCCGTTGGATAGAGTGCTATCCAGTTACCTTTCCTGCATGCAGGGCCAGCGTAATATGGTAATCACATTAGGAAGAACAAAGAAAACAGTGCGGCCAAATTGGAATTAATATACGCGATAGAGCGATTTTATTGAACCCGTTAAATAAATATTAATGTAATTATAGACATTATTACACTATAATTCCATTTTGTTCTTTTGTGTTCACTTTAATTAACTATTACACATTGACTCTATTCCACGAAAGATGAATAGCACTATCCACCGTATGAGTCTTATCCAAAGGTACAATTTATTGGATAACTGCAACAGTTTTATCCGATGGATAGGACCAATCCGGTGGATAGCGCTATTCACATTTCGTGTTGAACCGGGGCCAGGTGCATGTCATTAAAGATGGTTCTGTTAATTGAAACAAATTGTTATTTCGCATATAAATGTTCCATATTCATCGATATTGGGGCAGGTTGACAAAGACACAAACACAAGTCAAGTGCGTCGAGAACTGTCGTGTTATGAGAATATATTATTGTCAAAAAAGAAACTTTGATGTTAACTTCACCAAGAAATAATGTTGATGAAATTTAAATCCATCAAAGTAAGTAGACTTTAAACTTTTCTTTATTGATGTCGCTTGGTTAATAATTATTCATTCCACTTCTACTTTGATTCGTGTTCTCATTCTCGTCCGATATTACTCCTTACATTAATATTTTAACTTCTTTATTTTCTGCTGTGTTTGTTGAGATATCTCCTGCAAATTCGAGCTAGCACCCTATTTCGATGTAAATCTCAAAACAGGTGTACGCCAAATTTCAGAAAGACTAACACCATTCCATTCCAACACAATTAATTATTAATAATATTCTCGTATCAGTAAAAGTTATCTATACTTCACGCACATTCAGCATAAAACTAGTTTCGTTCTTACATGAACTTTCTCAGTTCGCTAATATTATGCAATAATGGATGACATCAAATGATGGTGTGTGTAAACAAGACTCTGGTGAAGGTGAAACATCTTAGACAGATAGATATATATATCTTTATTACAAATAATTATATTGCAGCATAACATTCCACCAAACTTTATTAATTATTAATTATATTCAGATTTCAGAATTTAGTCAAATCAATCATGTGTATTTGTTATTTTTTTTCCAGCCGTGACCTTGCACAAACACAATATTATTATCATATAGAGTGCAGAAATTATAACCGTGAAACAAAGAGAGATATGTATCAATAAAAATAAGCTAATTTCAAAGTAATGAAGTTAAGGTAATCCAATGATACCACCTACTTCTTCCATAAACAAAGACAATGAAGCACTACTTCGTTGTTTTGTTCGACCGGATATAATGATCGATAATGAATGTGCTCCATTATTATCTTATTATTATAGTTTCCCCCATATTGTTCTAGACTCATATGCTAGACAGTCATGCTATGGTCGAGTGATCAGGCCCTTTGGCTTAATTGGCTGGAATTTTAATATAGCTAGCAGTCACTTAATGTAATGTATTCATGGCATATCATATACTGTTCACTGTCTATTGTGTCGTTCTAATCTGCATTGTGCTGTGTAATGTATATGTTGTGATTTGACATTTTCCACTATGGTTTAATTTTTTTAGTCAATGTAGCGTGATGTACCTATTCTATTCTGTACCTAATTAATATTCGTAAATCGTCTAACATGCACCAACTGAAATTGTCGTAACTTTTGAAATATCCAAAACGTACACAGGTTTTTACAGATTTGTGTAAATGAAATAATGTTCAATCAGATTATGTCAATGAGAGAGTCCAGCGAGGTGCCACTTTTGCAAAATAATCGAGTAAAGTTGGGTAATTTTGAGCCGCCGTTCAGTTAGATCTTAGTGGGGTTAATTGTCAACTAATTTTCTCATAAACGGCTGAACCGATTGAATAACGCTATACCTCTAGACAAACTAGATACATTTATCTACAACATGATATAAAAAGTTTCGCTGGATAATGCGAGACGAAGTTTGTACAGCGCCGTAAATAAGTGCATAATTGCATGCAAATTTGACCTCTTGACCAGCTCTCAGACGGAATCATTTCAAAAAATAAAATAAAATAAAATAAAAATATTTTGAAGCAAACCAAACCCGTTTTAGTATTAACCTTGATATAGTCTTTCATTAGCTAGAGTTTGGGAGATATTTATTTTAGATGCGAAAACGACTGAGAGGTTTTTATAAAGACGGCCAGTTAAATTCGCAAGGAATCATCACAATTTACACCAAATACATACATTACGTATACCCGCTAGCGCTGTAAATTTCGTGTAAATTAGATTTAAACATTTGAGCCAGAATTGACTCGTGGATACTAATAAAAGTTTGACTTCATTAATTTTCTCAAGATTATATATTTTGTAGCATCAAACAGGTCACTTTGGTATTTGTGGTATCAATATCCAGGAATTGATTTCAAACAAACAATTGATTTAGTTTTTAATTTCAGGGTTTTCAATACTATTTGTTTGTGGTTTTTGTTGCCTGGCAAATCAAACAAATATACCCACAACACTGTCCGCCAATCGCAAGTAACCCAAAAGAAGGCTTTGCTCTGATTGGTACAGAGTTCAAAACGCTGATAACGATGACGTATGCACTTTGTTTATTGGAATGCGAAAGCGACTTAAATTGTATGAGCATCAACTTTCACATGGTAACAAAGAAATGTGAGCTGAACGCACAGACTAAGGAGACATTACCAGAGATTTATAAAGAGAGACAAAACAGTATTTACTCGACAAACATGGACAACAGAACTCCAAGTAAGTGTCAATGTCGTTTGTTACCCTGTTTTAGTGCTGGGAGACTGAAAAACCAAACCTATCGTACGGTAGATACCCATACAAATATGGAAGCACCGGTCCCTGTTGTTAGTACAATTATACTAACAATCCCTACTATAATCATAACCACCACTACAGTCATCACGATATGTACCACATGGTCATAGTCAGAATTACTTTATCAACATTATTATTTATTCTATGTTTTTATTATTATAGAAGCATTGAAAGGTACGAAGGCACGTCCAGCTAAGTCATGTCTAGACATACTGGTCAGCAGTCATTCTAAAGGGACACGCGTGTATTGGTTAGACCCTCCCAACACAGGGAACACAATTCAAGGTTTCTGTGATATGAACACAGATGGAGGTAATAAATACAAAAGGTTCAGAAACACGAAAGAACACTGCGATTATGTATAAAATACATGTAATTATATTTGTATTATACATTTCCATGTTGGCGTGATATGCTACCGAACTAAACATTCATTACAATGTTTCAGGTGGCTGGACGATAATCAAAAGAACAGTCCTGCAAAGTGCGACGTTACCTAATATTACGTCCTATAAATCATATGGCGTCATTTCCGCCTACCGTAAATATGACCAGAACGTCGTGCCTACAGGAACCGCCATGTTGGATATCCGCAACAAACTGGGATTTCACCAGATGCATTTCTATTGTCATAAGAAATCAGTGGGTAGAGTGGTGAACATCATGACCAAGAACAACACCGCTGGCCAGCAAGTAGTGCGGTATTTTACTGACGATGCATTTGCCAAGACTACTTTCCCTGACGCTTGTGGCTCGTTTGACATACTTCCCGAAGACACGTCATTTCTGGCTCAGAATTGTGATAAATGGGGCAAAGATAGCGCGGGAAAAGTGCAAGTTAACAAATGGAGTCGCTATCCCGCAAATGGAGGGAGTCGTTTGGGATCGTTTCCAATCAGTATTGTAACATCACCTGCTCATGGCTTTGGTTCTATGTGGTGGACTAACCCATATCGTTTTTATTGTGATGATAGCTCTGTTAGTCCCCAGCCATACAACGTGCAGGACACATGGCGTATATCCGTTCGCTAGTATCGTTTGTTTGATTTTACTTTTCCTTAAATTCAAATCTGATTAAAATGTTAAGAGTAACAGTCAGCAAGAATCAGACATATTCGGAAATATGTGGCAAGAGTCAAAAAATCGATTTCGCTCATATTTTAGACATAGGTAGGCCTTAAACCACAGTATAGTTTGTTTAGCGAAATATGGCTTTGTTTTCGAGAAAAATGACAAAAATAGTTTTCGCCTCAATTGACCCTTTGCCGGTCGATAATTTATGTCAAATTTAAAAGCGTCTCACGTCAAATCTATATAATCTAGCGAACTAATGGAACTACCTGTGACTGAGCGATATATTAACTTTTATTTGGTGCAGTTTCGGTGATTTTTATCGAAGGTTTCGAATTTTTCTAAATTTATTTCGGAAGCATATATTTTATTACAATAAAAGTAGGGTAAAATCAAAAAATAAATTTACCATGTGCTACGCAAAATTATTGTCCCAAAACAAGATATTGTAAAGTTGAGATGATGTGCTGTTAGGATCCTTTAAAATTTGGTTGGGGAAATCCATTTACGTGATGCTTCAGAGCTTCAAAATTTCGAGAAATTCACCTAAACTGACCTGACGTCGGCGAGATCAAGCGATTTGCATATTGTACACTTGATTTGCATACACGGTTTATTATTAACCTTTCGTCAAGAAAATATGTTTCTAAAACAACTGAAAAGTTCCAAGGAACCAAATAGGGAAAAATAAGGATCTTTAATCGTAAAATGACTGTGCGGAAACTATCCGTTATCTCCCGATGCAACTTGCTGGTAAGTAGCTTGAATGTAATCAATCTTGCAATTATCACAATAATGTAGTCCGGCGTTGGTTGATATGAATTTGTACTGGCCAAAGTTAGACTTCGTTGGCATATTCTCTTCATTTCAGTTCATGAAAACCATGACGAAAATAGGACTACGATCACCTGGGTACTAATTAGAGACCGCAATGTAGACAAAGGTTGTAGTTGGAATGGCAATTTTTTTTTTTAATTTAAAAATAATAATTAGTCGTTTTCGAATGACTGGGAAGTAGCTACGGTACGGTTCATGCCGTATAGTGACCGTATCGCGCGATCATCATGCCGTATCAAAGCATTCTGATTGGTTGAGCAATGACTTTGCGCGCTGTGATTGGTTGAATACAATTTCTTCGATTCCGTACCGTGACCGTAACTCTGTGCCGTAGGTTTCCCACTCATACGAAAACGACGCTATGCGATATGTTTTAGCTAACATTATAATAATCTAATATCTTTAACCTGTAAAGATATTTAACAGGATTTCTTCCTACCCAAGAGAACTAAGTACTTTTACGGGCGTGGCACTTTTAAAATCTTACAGGGAGTGTACTACTCTACCTCCATACTGTTGAACCTCCGGTTGCGGCATCTCTCCTAAGCGACCACCTCTCCTAAGCGACTAGTTTTCCAAAATACCAAAAGTTCAGTTCCAAGTCAAATCGCTATAGTTGGAACCTCTCATAAGCGACCGCCTCTCGTAAGCGACCACAAAGCTTAACATTTCGGGTGGTCGCTTTACCGGAGGTTCGACTGCATATATATTGTGACGTTACCTTAACAACCACATCTACTAACGAGCTTTTCCAGGGTATCAATGTAGGGCTTTTTACGATTTTTCTTGATTCCAAATATATCCAGCTCAAGAGAAGCACATATTTCTTGCAACATGTTAATAGAAAATTTGGAAAGTTTCCTCTGGGTTGCCAGTTCACATAGATTATACGTATCAAACATAATAGGATGCTTTACGCCAATAGTATCGATTATTTTGTTTGACAATTCTTGGATGTCCCTTTCGGTGTTTACTAGTTCGTTAATATCAGCATCACCGTCATCTTCTGTAGCTGCTACGTCTATCCTTTTCTTTGACGCTAAGCGGGAGAAAAAGCTTACAATCTGCTGTGGCGTTAAGAAGTCACCTTTCTCAAACATACGTGAACCATCACTGTATCTGGCAATTCTCATCGCTTTTGAAATATTGACTGGGTCGACTTTTTGACCTGACTGTTCTCCTGCATTGAAGACATCCACGAGATACTTTCTCTGCGCATCCGTAAACCTCTTTTTCTTGGCAGTAGTGGATTTGAGAGCCCACCCCATTGGCAGTCCAGGGCCAATGTCTAATGGTGATACATTGTGGTGCTCTACAGGTATTTCAGGGTTCCTGCTGGTGCCTTTTTCAAATTCGGTTGCATATAACGTCATCGCTTTGTCGTAAAGTGTTTCGTGTTCAAGAATATATGTGTGGCTGTCGCAATCTAAGTGTTTTTCGAGTGACGTGAACCTCTGAAATGACTTAATGCATCCTTGTTCTGGACAAAAGAACAACTGGCTTGAGCTTATGTAATCGCCACTTTCTTCGCATTCAGTTGCGTCGTCATCCTGAGTATTGGTTTCTTGAGATTTCTTTGACTGCACCCTGGCTTTGACGGTTACAAATGAAATGGTATTGAGGTCTGTAGTGTCGGAGGTGTAGTTGAGCATTGGTACTGTGGACGGTAGACAGAACTTATTCCATGACAACTCCATTTCTGGACCGGTATCATAAGCTCTCCAAACTCGCACTCCTTGGTTTATATATGCGATGTTGTTGATGTGGCTCACACCTTCCCATTTCGCTGTCACACCATCCGTGGTGGGATGCAAGGCACACACCATTACTCTTACTCCAGGGATACCTCCGAATGACTCTATAGCGGACTTCATTTGCTCTGCAGTCTCAATATCGTTACCTGAATTTAAATACCTTCTCATGTGATTTTTGATGTTAGCCGCATTGCGGTCACACGCACCTTTTCCACCTTGCGGATCTGAAAAATCAATACGTTGGATGTTGATCCCTTTTGTTTTGGCTATCATTGGCAACGAGAGCAAAGTTGATGCGGAGTGATAACACCCTACATTGTCTTGTCTCAGGAACACAGAGTGTATTTCAGGTGTAATAGCTCTAAGTTGCCGCAACACATCGTGAATGATAGCAAGAACAGTAGTGCTGTCCTGACTACAGGATTCAAAGATGTGCACAAAGGTAAGCATTTCCATTTCTCCGTCATCATTTCTCTTTGTCGCCACGGTTATGTGCCAGGGAAGTCCGCGCTTCCCGAACCAGTCTCTTTGGCTTTCGCGGAATTTGCGAGGCAAAAATTTCATTGCCCAGTCTAGCACTAGAAGAGCAGAATGAGAGTCTAGGTTCTGAAGGATGTCTTGCCTTGCTGCATCTTGGTTTATTGATCTTAGCAGATGAGCTTTCCAAGACTCAATTTCTTGTGTTGATTGTGCGATCACGTACTGTGACAATATTAATCACATGACAGGGCCCACGTTGTCCGAAACAATACAAAACAAAACAAAACAATTCCGGGAGCATATATACATTCAAATAATTTATTACGCGACTTAATTACGCTGATAACGTTAACTGAAATTAAATAAAGAAAATTGACTAACGAAAAATATACTAAAGTTAATTTAAACGAGTAAAGATACGATACTAACTAAGTGTTTGTTTTTACACAGTTTGTCTTACGTTGACGTGTTCTGCGGTCGCTGTCCAAAGTAGTCAGTTCTTGTGGCCTTCTTGTAGTTGTATTTCACTGTAAGCGTCGTATACTTCAGACTTGTACTTGTAGCTTGTAAATAACTTGTACTTCACTTGTACTGTTAAGTTGAGCCGTGTGTTTCACTTGTACTTTAAAACCGTACTTCACTTGTACTCTTAAGCCGTACTTCACTTGTACTGTTGAGCCGTGTGCTTCACTTGTACTTTAAAGCCCTACTTCACTTGTACCCTTAACTTGTTGTACTTCACTTGTACTTTTAAGCTTTTCCTTCTGGACGATCCTTGACTCACGTTATTTGTTGAGGAGTTCAACCGATTCTTAACTGAGTTCACTTGTTGATGGGTTCAACTGATTCTTGATATATAACTGTCGACTTTGACTGACTGTATGACCGACTCTGACTGACTGACTGAACGAACTTGACACAAACAACTTGGGCGTATTTATACTTCTACTACGATTACATAATCACATGTGAATTTACATTACTTTATGACTAACGAACAATAACTATGCGTGCCGGAGAGAGAAACAATTTGAAACAATGGAAAAATTACAATTCATCTAAACGAATTTTGTAACACGTACTCCATGTCTTCTCTCTCTTCTGCAGAACACTCCACATCTTCCAACGCTGCACCAACTTCAGTCAGAGCGTCAGGGAATAAACGACATCTATCGCATTTCATATTGTGTTCATGATGACAGACAGTGATATAGTCGGTTTCATTAGGATAACTAAGAGCATACGCTCTGCAGTGGTCAGCAACCTCTGAATTATTAGCGATGTGAACCTGAAATATAGATAAGTTATACAATTATAATCGCAATTAATTTTGTTAGATTACTCAAAGAGTTCCTAGATTCTGCACAGGCATTCCAACCAGCCTATTGGTAAAACTAAAAAATATATACATTATATGCATGTCGTTTGCGACAGACTTCCTGTGGTTCAGCGCGTGGGGTTGAGCTGGTCCCTGAGTGCTTACGCACGAGACGAATAATTTTTTTAACAGGATTTCTTCCTACCCAAGAGGACTAAGTAGTTTTACGGGCGTGGCACTTTTAAAATCTTACACCCCCCGGGTTATTTTTAAGCGGTGGACTATAGCTATTCGATAATCCTCAAGACAAAAACCTTGATCTTTAAATGTATATTAAGTACACGGTACAATATTGCGTATATACCTTATAATCACCTCTAAGGTAACGTTTTGCTTCTTTAAACTTCTCGTTGGTTTCTTTCGCCCATGTCAGGCCCTTCCCACAGCAATCTCCGAGCTTATCAACAACGTTTTCCAAATTATCGAAGGCTTTGGCACCAACAGCTAAGACATAGTCCAAGCCTTGTAACGACTTGCGCACAGAAGCTGAACACACTTTGAGAACCCTGCACAACGTACTGCGGCTCATTGGTTGGAAATTAATTTCACTACAATAACTTTCGTACTGGCGAATAACTTGCTCTGGAATAAGATTGCGTACAATATTTGGGATTCTTATTTCCACATCTGAAGAAAGTTTCAGTGTCTTTTCCCCAAATGGCAAGTCTTGTATGATATGGGAACTTGTAATAAAAGAAAAGAAGTGCTCAATTTTTCCTGGTTCAACGTAAATTCGCGTATTTTTTAAGGAAGGAAGGACCGAACCTCTACCATGGAGTAACAGGTGGTGTCTTGCAACATTGAAACGATATCTTGACAAGTTGGGTATCCATTTCTGTAATTGTTTGAAGCTAACCTTGTCAGCCATGATAGATAAAATCTGCCTATGGGTGCTCCAGTGACTAGTATTGTTATAGCATTCAGATAGAGCATCCAACAGTGAAAAGTCGATGCTGCTGTCTTTTTCAAATTTAGCCTTTGATAAGCTTTCTAGCAGTGCGGGTGACTGGCCAGGCGCGATCTCCTCCAGACAGGCAGTAACAACTTGGTGAGCTTTACGGGCATGATAGCGTTTTGTACGATCTGACGCATCTTCCCATGGCGTTGATAAGGGGTACCTGACCGGACTAACATCCCTGGAAGTAAGAAAAGCGTTCAGTTTCTCCCTTGGAGCAGATATGGTAGTAGTTTCTCCTGTGCATGTGACGGTCGATGTGAATGATGCCTCACAAGGTTGATAAGGCTCATAGGGGTATCGGTAATATCACAAATAGATGCTGGAGAAGTTGGACTTTGCAACGTTGGTCCAAACGTAATTTCAGCTTCCTCGCTATCATCCTGAAAGTCAGCAGTGTATATCATAAATAAGTGCTAATTGCATTAGAGAAAAATTGTATTTTCTTTTTATTTGACGAGTCAGACAATGCCATTTAGGGGATAGTAGTCTGATGAAGTAATTGGGAAGAATTATAATACAGTGCAGCATCTAGGTGGTTTACATTAAATATACCTGTTGACAGGGGCGTAGCGTGAATATACGCACGTGCGTACAATTTAAAATCCTTAAAATATATATATTATAAGAAGCATAAAAATAATTTAATAAAAACGAAATCTAAGACCAAATCTTAACAGCTGATTCAATGTAAACTTCCAGGAAACTACTCTCAGAAGGCAGGAAATGCTATTTCAGAGACCCTATATTTTCAAAAAAATTCGGGGACCATGCCCCCGCACCCTCTATCAGCTCTCGCGTTCGCCGCTCGTCAAAGTTATCTGCAGCGACGTAGTCGTCTCTCGACCAGTGAAAATCCCGGAGAAAACATGTAGCAGCCCCAGTGAACAGTCTCTCAAACAAAATAAATACCAAAAAACCCGGCTTCGCCTATCGGGTTGTTATATCGCTAATAGACCTCGGTAACAGTAAATAAGCTTCATATAAATCCTTTACATAAATCCAAAAAAAATGAGTGATAGATGCATTTTACTATGTATTTATGTAGCGAGAAAGTCCGCTGGAAAACGAAGAAAATGGTATTTCCAAGACTCTAGATTTCTACATTTCCAGGGGGGGCATACCCCCTCACCCCCCTACAAACTCACGCCTTCGGCGCTCGTTGCTCTGTGTGTACAATGGTAAAAAAGCACGCTACGCCCCTGGTTGACTGTCCGCTCAATAGAAGATGTTAGCTCAAAAAGGGCGGTACTCGCTCAATAGAGGGTAGTCTATCTGTACTACATTTCACACCTTCACTTGCGTAATTGAACTTACCAGTGCTAATTTACACATCCCTTCAAGAACGCTTTCTTCTAATGGTCTTACTCTTTGTTTAAAATCTTGTATTACTTGTCGACAAGTTGAACAGATACCTTACAAAGAGAAATAAACGGGTTCGTCACTTTATCGTCCCGGTCCGTCGATTATTTATCAACATAAATTGATATAACTGAGAGTTGCATACCTACCTGATCCAACTTGCAAAAAAACACCAGTATTCTTTAATATCAGCTGTGAATCAGCTTTACTTATTCCCCTGTCACAGTTTGGCCACTTCCCTTTGCTTTTACTGTGGTTAGATAGCACTGCTGGGACTCTACACCTGGTGTTACTACCTCTAGTCCACCCTATTCCAAGTTTTGAACGATGTGAAGGACATATGGTCCAACTAGCGATGTCATCTGGAAAGGTAAACATGGCTGCGCGACTTAAAATTAAATGCACTTCGCTGTCGATTCCTGTGAATTGAAATGCAGTTTTGTTGGAAGTGATTTCCTTTTGGCATGATTGTAAAGGTACCACAGTAGTGCTTTGCTTCCTATCCTTTCTGTCGAACCCACAGTTTCCTCCAACAAGCGTCTTAAGGTGGCGAGAACCTATTTATTGGCGCATTGGCTACATTTTTGAGTCGCGCGGTATACCGACAAAAAATTGACCGATTTCTGTGATTTTTACCCTTCTAATTAAAGAATGTTTGAGTTTTAAGAAATGGGTATTCGTGTTTTTTTCGGAGTAAAAGTGTCGGAAATATTAACGTATTTTGAAAAGGTATCTTTCAAAAGAAATGCCCGTAACTTCGAATTTCCACGACCGATGTTTTCCTTACTTCAGCAAATAAGCCTTTAGCTATAAAGTTTTCAATCTGGCATGTTTCATAATAATAATGACCATACAACTCTTTTCACAAATGCTACTCAATTTACTGTAAAAATGCAATACTAACGCATTTGCCGTTCGCTAGTACACAAATAGCGGAGGATTACAGCCTGACTATCTACATTCTGAAAGGCTAATGCTATCACAAGCTTAATTGGAAAGAACCTAAGTCATCAGAAACCTACAACAAACACAGTCGGCAATAAAAGAAGCAGTATTTTACGCTGCATGCAAGGCGAAATCATATATCTTATATTCATTCGACTTATCGCGCAATTGTTCCTTTATCTTCCAAAATAATCTGAGCATGACAAAATACAACACCTACGAATAACGCTTACCAATTTCCAGAATCATAGGTTCTATTTCCGAGGAGAAATAAAGCCACCAGGTCGAGTACTTCTAACTATCCGCATTTCGCTGCAGTGAAAACCCCTTTGCTTGATAATATATTCAAGATCTCTGGTTTTGTTCACAGGGCAAAAAAGCAGATTTAATGAGAAATTAAAGATTATTAATTATTCTTAAATCTGTTAAAGAAACTTTAAGTTAACTTTAATCTACTTAAATAATCTTAAAGGGCCAAAACAATTTAAGAAGTCTTTAAGAATGGTTTAAGTGATGTTTAAGAATTACTACTTTAATTGGATTTAAAACACAACTTAAAGTTTACTTAATGATGAATCACATTTAAGTTTAAATTAAAGTGCATATAAATACCACTTATAGGTTACTATGGGCTTAGACTTAAATTTGGTCAACGTTTTGGATTCAAGGTACGTTTTCTCCTTGAACCAAACAAGAGAAAATAGTTACCGTAAATGCTCGATTAAGCGCCCTGCTTCCAATAAGCGTCCCCCTTGAATGAGCGCCTCCCCCTAGAGGTCTAAATATTTCGGCATAAAGCCCCCCTTCCAACAAGCGCCCCCTCCTCCTAAAATAAATGCAGAAACAACTCTCTTGTATTAATTTAATAAAATAAAACTTGCGTTTGCCAAGTACTGCACGGTGCATGTTTACCATTTGTATTCACTGTATATGTATGTTACAGTACCGTATACCGGCAATAAAGGAAACATTGAGTTCAACATCTGAGAAAAGAAATAAGCGCCCTGCTTCCATTAAGCGCCCCCCTCGAATAAGCGCCTCTCCTTAGAGGTCTAAAAATATAAGCGCCCGGGTCGCTAAATCGAGCATTTACGGTATATGGCAAATCAAAAACTTTATTAACAACGGAGTTAAATCACATAAATAGATGAAGTACTCTCCCTTTGAGCAGTGTAAATATCATAATAAATATATGCTGTGCTAATACTGTGTTGTCATTTGTGCCTCTGTCCTCCAAGATAAAAATAAATAAAATAATAGATAAAATAAAAATAAGATATATTTCATGTAGATATTATTGTACATCTACATCTATATATCTTTATTATCCTTAAAACCATAACTATCGCAAGGATGTTAACAAAAAAATATAAAATATATAAATAAATAAATATCAAAATGAATAATAAAAATTATAGTAATCAATAAAATATAGTAATCAATAAATTAATAAGTCGATAAAATACAAATTTACAATAGTCAATTAATAAAAATTATGTATAAATACGTTAAAAAAAAAATTATATATATAAATAGTACATTAGTTTGTTAAGTCAATCTCAAACGTCTCTCGTTCCTCTAAATGTAATAATAATAATAATAATAATTTATTAGTAATCAAAGTCGCCTCATTTCAACCCTGAAAGTATATCCAAATCCCAAATTTACGTCTCCCCTTTGGAACGTTTGTAATGAGAAAAAGTTTCATGGGTTCCCTGTCTTATATTGTTGCCATGCAACAACGTAACATAACCTATGTTTACACTCGCTTGCACGCGACGCTTTCATGAGTTCAGTTTTCTCTTGCGAAAGAAGTATAATATTCATATAAAATAACAGCTTAAGCTATGCCTCAACATAGAAAAAGTGATCGATTAGATGATAGTTACATGTACTGTAACCACTGCGACTGCCTTGTTTCTCGATCTACTTACGAACGACACCAGAGGAAGAGAGAATTGCAATCTCACCACGTGGCGAGCAATACACTGTGTAACACAACATTTGAAGATTCCTCATCATCGGACGAAAGTACAGTCTCTGCATCCTTATCAGCACAAAAAGGTGAGTCAGTATCTGAATGATATAGTTGTTGCCCGGCCCGGGTGCCCGGCCACAACGACAGTCGACAGAAAAGTCGGCTTTTGTGCTTGGAGCTTGAGCTACATTTAGCTAGCTTGGAATCGCTTGGAATGAGATACTTCCAAATAGATTTACTACGTCAAAGATTTTGACTATGTTGTTGTTTTGTATGATATCATATACAGCAATATGCAGAAATTCTGATCATTTTGACTAAAATACATATATATCAAAAACCTACTTAAAATTATGGGATGGCTACGCTGATTTTTTTTTTCTAGTCGTCTGCCAGCAAGGCTTTATGAAAAAAATATCATGGAAGCTATGCCATGGTTTTAAGTAGGTCTTTGATATATGTGTATTTTAGTCAAAAGGATCAGAATGTCTGCATATTGCTGTATATAAGCTTATATATATAAGCTTATATATAATAAAATTCAACTTTTCGATGATTTCAAAAACTCACCATTGCCATGATCAAGTCAAAAGTTTATTTAAGCTTAAGCTTACATGTAAGCTTACTGATGTAGTAAACTTTGTAGTACAGCGTACTTGACAACCGTTGTGAAGTTACATGTATTATTAAACATACATTTGAAATGTATTTACTTATTGTCGTGTGTTGTTTAAAAAATTGTGTATAGAAAGTCACAACTATTTTTAATTTCCTTTTAGAAGTACATGTATCTGTGCCACCCTCAGAACTGCTTCCCTCTGACTTTGATGCTACAGAAACAAGCACTTTTGAAGCTGTAAGTATTTTTTCTGTTCTGGTCAATCCATCTAATAATAATAATAGTGGTAGTAGTAATAATAATAATAATTTATAATTTATATAGCGCCCTATCCAAGGCTCTGATGGAGGCGCTTTACAATATGATAAGATACTATCAAATCTAAATGTTCGAGTCACTATATATACATGTATTACTGCTAATGACAATGTATTTATTGGTACAATATTACTACCAATAATAATATTTAGCTTTATTTTTATGTACCTGTCATTCACTAATTGTAAACTCTTTTTCCGCAGCAAACTGAATTTGAATCTGATGAATCTTCTAGTTCATCATCTGATAACACTGCTACTGCAAACACAAGTAGTTCAGACAGTGAAAGTGAGTACAGTAGCTGTTGTTCTGCTGATGAAGAAGAAATTTGGAATGGTATTTTACCAGAGATGATTGCACAAGATCTAAACAATGCGCCTCATGTTCCTGATGCAAAAGTCAATCAAACTTCACTACAGAAAGCTAACTCCCTTGTGTTTTGGTTTGTTTACTTTTTACTTCTCTGGCAAGTCACTTGTCATATCAGTGACAATGGAATGGCCTGGCTGCTACGTTTTATAGTTTCTTGGCTGAAAGTCCTTGGAATTGAAGTCCCTAGTCACATATTTTCAAGAATTGTAACAATCTTCCCATCATCAGTGTACATGATGAGACAATTTCTCAACATAGACAGGGACGATTTCAACAAATTTGTCGTCTGTCCCAAATGTACAAAACTGTACAGTTATGATTCTGTGTTGGAAGTTATTAACAATCGAGAGTGTGCAAAGACATGTTCCAACACATATTTTTTAAGAGGAAGAAGAAAAACATGTAATGCTAACATGCTTACAAAAGTAACACTAAAAAATGGAGCAATACACTTTTACTCACTAAAATATTACTGTTATAACAGCATAGCTGACAGTCTTGAACAACTTGTGCAAAAAAATGGCTTTGTTGACAACTGTGAAAAGTGGAGAAGTGAAAGAAACCAGTTTGCTGATCTTAAAAATCAGTACGCGTGATAAGAGCGAATTACTACGTAATAGTAGTTTGTTATCGATTTGGACTATACACCTGTTTCGTGGGTTATGATTTGTGTCTTCTAAGAGACAGATGACTGCCCTCTAAGCAAGAGACAATAATTTCATTTTCTCTTTTTTTCATTTTTTTATGATATTGTAATTGTACAGTTGTTTACTAGCTCATTGCAAGTTAATTACTTACATTGTATGCTTTCTCTTTTACAGAAACTTAGCAAGAGGCGAGCAGCTCTCGAAATGATGAATGGCTGGAACGTCGAGAAGAAAGGCAAAGTGACAGAGATATTGCAAGATGCTACAATGAGTAGTGAAGATAGTGATATGGAGACAGACGATCAAGGGAGGCAGAGATTAACAGGCTACCGAGTAAAAAAGCTCCCCTGGGAAAGCAATAAACTTAAGAAAATCAAAAAAAAGTTAGATAGAGCTTATTGTTCCTCTCTTACAAGGAGAGCAAGAGATCGGGTTCTGCCCAGAAGGGAGGCAGCTCGATCTCAAAGGGCTGCACCTGACAACCTACTACCTGATTGGGCCAAAAATAATTAGTAAACTACATGTACGTATATGCGTGGTTCGGCCATTTTTCTAGCACTGATTGTTTTCTTGTTTACATTTGTGAAATATTTTATATTATATCTAGATACACACAAGAAGTATACGTGTACAACTATGTAATCCAATTCATATTCGTTGTTATTAAAAATAAAGAGTTTAACTGACATGTTGTTTTGACAATTGATTGAAAATTGCTCATAATCCTTATTATAATACATAGTAATTGCCACTGAAGTGAAGATGACATTTAATTTCCAATTCATTAATGATAATTAAACACCCAAAATCTATATTTTGTATAGCTTTAAATGGTTCTTAAATGCCACCTAAAAGTTCATTTTCGTATCCTTTACGAAAAATATTAAAGTCACCTAAAACAACATTTAAGAACATTTAATTAGTATTTATTCAATACCCTTAAATACTTCATTAATGAGCTTTAAGACGGCCATTAAAGACAAATTAAATGTACATTTTAGAGATTTAAGCATTAATTTAAAGTTTAAGTAAATGTTTCATTAAGTTACCTTTAAGATTACTTTAGAATCAATTAAATTTGCTATTTTGCCCTGTGGTTGACACAGTTCCTCACGGACAGTGCAGGCCACTAGGGGATAACGTGTCTTGAACATATGAAAAGCTACCTCGTTGGAGGTGGTCTTTTTTAAATAATGAGTTGAAGTTGTTTTCTCATTTCAATATTGAATATATAACGTGTTTTGCTTTATAAGACATCTAGTGCGTGTGCAACATCGAGAATGGTACCGTTTTCTCCTAATATTTATAATATAAAAGAAGTAAAACATTTCAATTATTATTTATTGTGAACTGAGGTATCGAAAATCCCATGTTATACATGCTACTATGATAATAGTGGATGAAAAAGTATCTCAAAAGATTACACTAAACAAAATGAAATTTTAATCGACACACCCTTTACATTTTCAGCTAACCTTCGAATTCATTAATTCAATATCATTATTTGCTTGGTACACTGTCAGTGTTTTATATTACTAGGATTATGATATGATATAACTTTCTACATGAAAAGAACTATTGCATTACTGTTGCTTGTTGAAATAAAATATGATTTTTGTCAAAATTTCTGCGTTACTTGTAATTGCTCCGGTCATTAGATCGACCACGCCCTTCGCACCAGAACAAGAATGAGCGTTCTTGACCGCATGGTAGGTTAGTCCCGTCTTGGCCATTTTTTCAATCATATAAGGAGACAAGATGCTGTTCAGATTCCCTTTGAAATGTATAAGCATTATTATTTGAAAGTGCAATAGCTTTTCATATTTGAAGACACGTTGTCCCCTAGTGGCCTGCACTGCCCGTGAGGAATGTGTCAACAAAACCAGAGATCTTGAATATATTATCAAGCAAAGGGGTTTTCACTGCAGCGAAATGCGGATAGTTAGAAGTACTCGACCTGGTGGCTTTATTTCTCCTCGGAAATAGAACCTATGATTCTGGAAATTGGTAAGCGTTATTCGTAGGTGTTGTATTTTGTCATGCTCAGATTATTTTGGAAGATAAAGGAACAATTGCGCGATAAGTCGAATGAATATAAGATATATGATTTCGCCTTGCATGCAGCGTAAAATACTGCTTCTTTTATTGCCGACTGTGTTTGTTGTAGGTTTCTGATGACTTAGGTTCTTTCCAATTAAGCTTGTGATAGCATTAGCCTTTCAGAATGTAGATAGTCAGGCTGTAATCCTCCGCTATTTGTGTACTAGCGAACGGCAAATGCGTTAGTATTGCATTTTTACAGTAAATTGAGTAGCATTTGTGAAAAGAGTTGTATGGTCATTATTATTATGAAACATGCCAGATTGAAAACTTTATAGCTAAAGGCTTATTTGCTGAAGTAAGGAAAACATCGGTCGTGGAAATTCGAAGTTACGGGCATTTCTTTTGAAAGATACCTTTTCAAAATACGTTAATATTTCCGACACTTTTACTCCGAAAAAAACACGAATACCCATTTCTTAAAACTCAAACATTCTTTAATTAGAAGGGTAAAAATCACAGAAATCGGTCAATTTTTTGTCGGTATACCGCGCGACTCAAAAATGTAGCCAACGCGCCAATAAATAGGTTCTCGCCACCTTAAAAGAGCAACAGATCTCCATTTCATACACATCAACCGTGCAGTAATCATCTGAAGGTGTTTTATTGTGTCCAGTTTGTTAATCGAACTCGAACGTGCATAACAATTACTTGTCGATTTCATACTGACTAAACATTTTGTGTTTCTAATTGGTACCAGGTGAACGTAGTCTTATTTTCATCGTGTTTTTCATGATGTGAAATGAAGAGAAAACGAAGTCTAGCTTATTCATATCAACAATGGTTTAGCTGAAATAAAGAATTGAAATAAAGAATTGAAATAAGAATTGAAAGAATGATTGGAAGATATTGCGCATTTGTCTATTAATTAGTACCAAGGTGATTGTAGTCCTATTTACATCATGGTTTTTATGAACTACCGCACAGTTCTTTTACGATTAAGGATCCTTATTTTCCCTATTTGGTTCCTTGGAACTTTTCAGTTGTTTTAGAAACATATTTTCTTGACGAAAGGTTAATAATAAACCGTGTATGCAAATCAAGTGTACAATATGCAAATCGCTTGATCTCGCCGACAGGTCAGTTTAGGTGAAATTCTCGAAACTTTGAAGCTCGGAAGCATCACGTAAATGGATTTCCCCAACCAAATTTTAAAGGATCCTAACAGCACATCATCTCAACTTTACAATATCTTGTTTTGGGACAATAATTTTGCGTAGCACATGGTAAATTTATTTTTTGATTTTACCCTACTTTTATTGTAATAAAATATATGCTTCCGAAATAAATTTAGAAAAATTCGAAACCTTCGATAAAAATCACCGAAACTGCACCAAATAAAAGATAATATATCGTTCAGTCACAGATAGTTCCGTTAGTTCGCTAGATTATATAGGTTTGACGTGAGACGCTTTTAAAGTTGATATAAATTATCGACCGGCAAAGGGTCAAATGAGGCGAAAACTATTTTTGTCATTTTTCTCGAAAACAAAGCCATATTTCGCTAATCAAACTATACAGTGGTTTGTTTTACATTAAGGCCTACCTATGTCTAAAATATGAGCGAAATCGATTTTTCGACTCTTGCCACCAGATGTCTGATTCTTGCTGACTGTTACTCTTAATTATCTAATTTCACAGATGTATAAACTTAACTCGTTTTATTTATTTTATTTCGATTATTTATATCATTTATCGTTATTATTATTATTATTATTATTATTATTATTATTATTATATTTTGTTGTTATTATTATTATTATTATTATTATTATTATTATTATTATTATTATAATTATAATAATAATAATTATTATTATTAAATCCGTCTATAAGGCCCCGTCGATCCACACTACTAGCTCCGTTTACGTTACTTTGTAAACGGATACTTTTTTATGCGTCTTTACAGAGCGCCCACTCATGGTCCACACTAAAATGATTGAAAACGGAGGTGTTTATGCAAAGCGGAAACTTTTGAAAACGCAGGTCTATCGTTTTAGTGTGGATGTCACAACCGAAGCTTTTCAGAAACACTACGTCACAACTCAGCCACAGTTTCACGCAAACGACCAGTATTCAATATGGCAGACGAGGCGATAGTATCACTGGCGCTAGTGTGGACGCATAATTTTTTATCCGTTTTCGGTCAAACGAAAACTATGAGGTTTTCAAAAACGGATAAGTGTGGACAAAATCGACCGTACAATTTCAACTAAAAAAATTGGTCAATAAAAACAGAAGAAGAAGTCAGCTGTTTCACTGAATGAACTCTATACAAGTTTCATAAGTACGCACGGCCTGCTACCATTCTGGCCGTAGCTCAGCTCGTAGTGCATCAGCGAGGTGTTCAGTTCTAGGCGCGTGGGTTCTAATCCCATCAGAGTCAGATATTATTTTCTCATGTTATATCTTTCTATGGCTAACGCTCAGATTAACTTATATAGGTATTTGGATTAGAACATTATGTTTTTGAAGTATTTTCGGGTTTGGATCGAATACGGGTCGTTCTGTACTGTCAAGACTTCAGTCTGATATTAGTTCCTGTACTGACCTCGCCCTCCGTTAAAGTAGTTATGATAACGTACTGTTTAATAAACGAGGAAGAGTGTTTTAGTCGGAATTAAACTGATCTCTAGGCGATTACTATTAAAGCAGTACATTACCGAGTATAAAAGTACATGCCGGCACTTAATGGGTTATGTCCTTCCGATTGGATGAAAAGCTCATTAACTATGCATGTGTTTTGAAATGATTTTTTAAGAATTTTGAAGTAATATTTAATATTTATTCAGCATTAGCTCTATAGTAAATTGGGTCATAATACATGTTTGTGAAACAGTTTCTAGTATATCATATACGCCTGATTGAAACATCGTTGACACGTTCAAAAACATAGAACTTAGAAGGTAAGCCCGAAATGGCACATGGGAAAACAGTCAATTAGATGTATTTGATTTACGCTTAAAAATGTATATGGAATGTGATAAAATTATGGGGAATGAACAAAGATACTGTTTCATCGCTGATACTAAATACTGAATCAAACGATTGCATGATGCATGCATACATGCATACACTCATTTCGATAAAGTTAGTCACCCGAAAAGCTTCGAAGGTGAGACCAAGAAGGACCATGGGTACATACATTTCAACCAACCCAGGATCCTCATCGGTCTCACCTTCGAAGCTTTACGGCTGACTAACTTTATCGAAATGAGTGTATATGTTACATATGCTGTAATTATTTGACATTTTCCCATGTGCCATTTCGGGCTTACCTTCTATGTTCTATATGTTTGAACGTGTCAACGATATTTCAATAAGCTGTATGCCAATGTACCATGAACTGTACTTGTAGACAGGATATGCTTTTTCCATTGTTATTGTAAACATTGTACCATGAACTGTACTTGTGGACAGGATATGCTTTTTTCATTGTTACTGTAAACATTGTACCATAAACTGTGCTTGTAGACAGGATATACTTCAACGGCACAATTGCTATACCACTATGTATTATATTGACAGTATCTAAATTGTACGTAGGTTAATTGGAGCAATAAAATAATTCACCAAGCATTGCATAATGACATGTAGTTAAACATCATTGACAAATGTCTATTGTTTCAATATGCCAATCATCAGTACACTACACCACGAAGTCAAACGATTTCATTTTCGAATCTTTCGGAAGCAGAATAAATTTCCCGTTGTTTCTACTGAAAACCCTCCCTTTGGTTGCTATGTGGTTGCTATGTGCCTTGCATGTGACCGCTGATCTATTCCACCACAGGCATTCGAGAACCATTAAGTGTGCCGAATTAATGAAAGGATACATTGTTTAAATTTGACCACCATTTATTACATTCATATAATATCACCATCCGATTGGCACCCAGCAAGCTGGTGAAATAATTTGCTTTGTTTCTGCCCTACGTCATCTAGTAATGTTCTCCATGTGAGTCTATTGAAATCGACACACAATTATTGAAGAGATGTATGTCATTAAATAAGGGTCATTATTCTAAACGCCTTGCACATTAACTTGGCGTAACGATCGATGGTGGGGCTGGTTGACAAAGACACAGACAAAAGTCAAAAGCATCGAGTAAACATCACGTTCCGAAAAGAGCCTTATCGTCAAAAAGAAAACTTTGATGTAAACGTAACTCACCAAGAAATCATGTTGATGAAAGTTAAATCCATCAAAGTAAGTAGACTTTAAACTGTTCTTTATTGATGTCGCTCAACTAATAATTATCAGTCATAAATAAAACGTGTCCTCCTCTGGCATTAATATTAGTACTCCGACTCTTCCTCGAATTTTCTTAAAGTTCTAGTCTTATCACCTTTTTTTATTTTTATCATGAAAATGTATTCTATGTAAGGTGAATATTCGCAGGATTTGATACTTCGTGATGTGTAGCTTTGGATATGTGGGTAATATAAGGGTTCACGCTGGGCTAGAACAGTACTGATATATTGTTAATAACATTTTACAATATAGTCCGATCAACTTCAAATTTCACATTTAAAGAGTACTCGACAAAATAACATGTTTTATCGTTTTTGTTTTCTCAATGTTACGATTTTTGGCGGGAAAATGACGTCATTAATTTAGTGTGAAATCGAAAATAAGTAACATGGTAAATTTTAATAAGCGTGTTTGAAAGAAAGCATTGATATATGTTTAAAATCGCTGCGATAACTGAAAATATATTTTGAAGTCAAAACGCATGATTTTTTGAAAATTGCATATTTCAGCAAAAGTAGTGGAATTTCCAAATTTGAAAAAGCATATATTCTGATTGAGTACGACTTTGTCAATTATCCCAGCGGTTTCGAACATATCTCAATGCGTTCTCTCAAACATGCTTATTACAATATATCATGTTACACGTCATTTTTCCGCCAAAAATCGTAACATTGAGAAAACTAAAACGAAGGAAAATTTTATTTTGGCAAGTACTCATCACAGGTGAGAACTTTGAATCTCATCGGACTATATTGTAAAAAAGTTATTAACAGTCATGCTCAAAGCGCTAATTTCAGTACTGTTCTAGCCCATGCCAGCAGCGCGTTTGAAATCTCAAAATGCAAATAAAGTGAAGTATGAGGAGGCATCATTTATTATACAAAAAACACCCTAGTGCGCATGCAAATTACTAACATTTTAAAACTGCGGAAACTTTCCTTAGATTTCATTGCATATTTCCATATCGTGTTTAATTATTTCAGTTCAAAGCGCTACTTGAATATCACTTAGTAAATTATGGCAAATTAATTGCCTCCTCTGACGTCACAAATTAGCACGTCATGATTTAAAACCTCTATACCTCAAACAGGTGGTGTTTGCGCTACGATCGCAAAGCAGTATGGTAACACTATTTCACACATTTCGCCAAAATCATGGTTGTTTAGTGTTTTCTGAAGGGTAACTAAACATTGGATTTTATGTAAGACATATTTTCTTGATTGATATCATCTTTGAAGGATGATAACATGCATAATTAAATGAAGATTTCTGGCCATTTCTTTGTGATTCAATTGATATTTACCGATATTTATTATTTTAATGTAGGCTATGTGTTTGTTGACCACACGCATGGAATTTGACGACGATTCATTATGTGAATGAGATTTTCTTTATTTTACTTTGGATGGAATTTTCGAAGACTTCATAGTGTTGTACAGGAATGGCGCTTTCAGAAAGTATTAACGCACCCCAGAGCATCCCACGCTATACCTCTATTTGAAAACTGTGTTTCTTGTAGGCCGAATTCCGGCGAAGAGTCACGTAGCTATGAGCCCCGGTGAGCCCCCATAAACTTCCAAAGCGCGGTTTGCACAACAAAAAATGTAACTTTGGGTTTGAACTTTGGTAAAGTGCAGAATTTACACTGTAAGCTGACAGTCAATGATTTTCTTGTTCCCACGACAAATCTCTTGAAAACAAGAATTGTTTTAGTTCGAAGTAGTCACGCAGTTTGACCTTTGGGTCACACTTAATGTCTGTCATCGGGAATTTCAGTTTTTCTGGGTATAGTTGCAGTAATTTAATTTTAATTTTAAGTATTTTAATTTTCTTCGAATATTTGTTCGAAAATTCATATAAAGTTTACAACACAATCTACAAATGAGTTTTGATACCCTATTTATATTTACGTGAAAGTAGAAGTGATAAGTGGAATATTGCAGGAGAATAAAGACTGACAATGATGTGTAATGAACAGCGCGACCAGTTGAAATGACTCGTATTTCTAAAAACACCCGGCGTGAAGCGGTGTGGTCGTAGCGCGAACACTACCTGTACCTCAATAATGCGAAGCTCAAATCACATCACACTGAACCACCCCAATATTCACTTCACATTTAAGTGATTTCTAAAAAAAAGAAAAAAAAAAAAAAAAGAAATAAGGGTGATAGGCACTTTAAGCGTAACTGTTCGTTTCGATCGATCAATGTTTAGTTATATCATGCATAGTGTAATAATTTCAATATTAATAATTATACATTCCACTTCTACTTTGATTCGTGTTCTAATTCTCGTCCTTGATTCTTCGTTACGTTAATCATAATACCTTCATCTTCTTTATTTCTTTTTTGCTGTGTTTGTTAAGATACACCATGTAAATACGAGTACTGTTTTCGAGTAAATATGTGTCGAGTTTGTAAAAGTCTAACAGCATTCCACCAAACTTCATTAATTATTAATAATATTCAGCGTTTTAGAAGTTGTATGGAAGTTGTACTGTATTGTAGAAAGGTTGTAGTAGACATTTATACAAATATCTAATGTAATGCAAAGTGCGAAACATCGCATATTTTATTATATATATTATATCAGAATCATCAATTTTAGATTTGTATCGCATCCAACATGTCATCGGATTATATTGTAAAAAGTCATTAACAGTCATGCGCAAAGCGCTAATTTCAGTACTGTTCTAGCCCATGCCAGCGTGTTTGAAATCTAAAAATGCAAATAAAGTGAAGCATGAGGAAACATCATTTATTATACAAAAACACCATAGTGCAAATTACTAACATTTTAAAACTGCAGAAACTTTCCTTAGCTTTTATTGCACACTTGCATATCGTGTTGAATTATTTCAGTTCAAAGCGCTACTTGAAAATCACTTAGTAAAGTATGGCAAATTAATTGCCTCCGCTGACTTCACAACTTACTTCAAAGCGCTACTTGAAAATCACTTAGTAAAGTATGGCAAATTAATTGCCTCCTCTGACGTCACAAATTAGTTCAAAGCGCTACTTGAAAATCACTTAGTAAAGTATGGCAAATTAATTGCCTCCGCTGACTTCACAAATTACTTCAAAGCGCTACTTGAAAATCACTTAGTAAAGTATGGCAAATTAATTGCCTCCGCGACTTCACAAATTACTTCAAAGCGCGACTTGAAAATTACTTAGTAAAGTATGGCAAATTAAATTGCCTCCGCTGACTTCACAAATTAGTTCAAAGCGCTACTTTAAAATCACTTAGTAAAATACGGCAAATTAATTGCCTCCGCTGACTTCACACAAATTACTTCAAAGCGCTACTTGAAAATCACTTAGTAAAGTATGGCAAATTAATTGCCTCCTCTGACGTCACAAATTACTTCAAAGCGCTACTTGAAAATCACTTAGTAAAGTATGGCAAATTAATTGCCTCCGCTGACTTCACAAATTAGTTCAAAGCGCTACTTGAAAATCACTTAGTAAAGTATGGCAAATTAATTGCCTCCGCTGACTTCACAAATTACTTCAAAGCGCTACTTGAAAATCACTTAGTAAAATATGGCAAATTAATTGCCTCCGCTGACTTCACAAATTACTTCAAAGCGCTACTTGAAAATCACTTAGTAAAGTATGGCAAATTAATTGCCTCCGCTGACTTCACAAATTAGTTCAAAGCGCTACTTGAAAATCACTTAGTAAAATACGGCAAATTAATTGCCTCCGCTGACTTCACAAATTACTTCAAAGCGCTACTTGAAAATCACTTAGTAAAGTATGGCAAATTAATTGCCTCCTCTGACGTCACAAATTAGTTCAAAGCGCTACTTGAAAATCACTTAGTAAAGTATGGCAAATTAATTGCCTCCGCTGACTTCACAAATTAGTTCAAAGCGCTACTTGAAAATCACTTAGTAAAGTATGGCAAATTAATTGCCTCCGCTGACTTCACAAATTACTTCAAAGCGCTACTTGAAAATCACTTAGTAAATTATGGCAAATTAATTGCCTCCTCTGACGTCACAAATTACTTCAAAGCGCTACTTGAAAATCACTTAGTAAAGTATGGCAAATTAATTGCCTCCGCTGACTTCACAAATTACTTCAAAGCGCTACTTGAAAATCACTTAGTAAAGTATGGCAAATTAATTGCCTCCGCTGACTTCACAAATTACTTCAAAGCGCGACTTGAAAATTACTTAGTAAAGTATGGCAAATTAATTGCCTCCGCTGACTTCACAAATTAGTTCAAAGCGCTACTTGAAAATCACTTAGTAAAATACGGCAAATTAATTGCCTCCGCTGACTTCACAAATTACTTCAAAGCGCTACTTGAAAATCACTTAGTAAAGTATGGCAAATTAATTGCCTCCGCTGACTTCACAAATTACTTCAAAGCGCTACTTGAAAATCACTTAGTAAATTATGGCAAATTAATTGCCTCCGCTGACGTCACAAATTAGCACGTCATGATTTAAAACATATATCAATAATTCGAAACTCAAATCACATCACACTGAACCACCCCAATATTCACTTCACATTGAATTGATTTCAAAAATAAATAAAAAATAAGGTTGATAGGCACTTTAAGCGTAACGGTCGTTTCAATCGATCAATGTTTAGTTATATAATGCATATTGTTACAATTTCAATATTAATAATTATTCATTCCACTTCTACTTTGATTCGTGTTCTAATTCTCGTCCTTGATTCTTCGTTACATTAATCATAATACTTTCAACTTCTTAATTTCTTTTTTGCTGTGTTTGTTAAGATACACCATGGAAATACGAGTACCATATTTCGAGTGAATCTATTCCATTGAATTCCATTCAATTTATTTTCAATACCACAGGATTTACAATAATATAATTAATTAAGAAGAAAGAATAATACAAACATAGGGTATTAGCTACCTATAAATAACCAAAAGAGCTAATCGGGCTAGATAGCAAGACATTGAGATTATCATAATAAGGAAGTCATTCACACATGTATACACACAGACAATGCAAGTACAAAAAAGGAAAGGACAAATCTATGGGTATATTATACTGAATCAGGTGTCAAATTTTAGAAATACTAACAACATTCCACCAAAGTTCATTAATTATTAATAATATTCTCCTATCAGTAAAAGTTATTTAACTCCATATCGGTGTTTTTCACGCACATCATAATGATTATTTCGCGAAAACTAGTTTCGTTCTTACGTGAAACTACTATATAATGAATGTAAATAATATTTATTGATATGTACATGTAAACACGGTACGAGTACTGTTTTAGAGTAAATCTATAAATGTATAGTATAAATATGTCTCGAGTTTTTAAAAGACTAACAACATTCCACCAAACTTCATTAATTATTGATAATATTCAGCGTTTTAGAAGTTGTATGGAAGTTGTATCTGTATTGTAGACAGGTTGTAGTAGACATTTATACAAATAACTAATGAAATGCAAAGTGCGAAACATCGCTTATTTTGTTATATATAATATATCAGAATCATCAATTTTAGATTAGTATCGCATCCAACATCTCATCGGACTATATTGTAAAAAGTTATTAACAGTCATGCTCAAAGCGCCAATTCCAGTACTGTTCTAGCCCATGCCAGCGTGTTTGAAATCTCAAAATGCAAATAAAGTGAAGCATGAGGAGGCATCATTTATTATACAAAAACACCCTAGTGCAAATTACTGACATTTCAAAACTGAAGAAACTTTCCTTAGCTTTTATTGCATACTTCCATATCGTGTTTAATTATTTCAGTTCAAAGCGCTACTTGAATATCACTTAGTAAATTATGGCAAATTAATTGCCTCCTCTGACGTCACAAATTAGTTCAAAGCGCTACATGAAAATCGCTTAGCAAATTATGGCAAATTAAGAGACAATCCGTAGAAATATCAAACAAAATGGCTATATCATGGCAAGGCTCTTAAAATCGTTTTCGCTCTTCTTTTGAATATAGATAGGCCATTATTAGATAACAATTGCTGTATAGTTTGTTTTCGAAAATATTATTTGATTTTCGAGATAATCGTCAGAGAAGAGTCCTGGCCGGAACCTCGCCCGGAAGAGCCTAAAATGGGCAAAAGTTGCCAAACTTTACACAGCGCTCGTACGTAAAAGAAACCATCTATATCATAAATAAACTTTTCCCTTGTAATATGACCCTTTCTTGTTCTCTGGAAATATTTTCACGCTTATTGGGCCATTGGAAGATTTTTCGCAAGGGAAAATAGAATGTCGGTGTTTTCATATGCTAATTAAGAACCTAAAAAAAAAAAATATTTGAGCATCGGCGGGTTGTCTGATTAAAATTTTATTCACTCTAAGTACTAAGGGAGAATAGATCTTTCCATATCTGGAAAGTATAGTTTGGGAAAATAATTCGGGCTTCTTAAATATATGTTGAATTTGTCAGTGAATATATGCGAAAATCACGCTTCTTGGTAAATGCATGATCAACGATTTACTTTACGGCCAGATGTCTCATTGCCATAAAATTGACGCTATGTACTACGGAAGAAACGTTATTTCCATAAATGAGAAGTTTAGTGTGGTTAAATAAAGTTAAGCTTTGTAGAAAGCTTTCGGGTTCCCTAGTTAATTATGCATAAAACATACTACTCATTATTGCGTGACCGATTGTTCAACTTCACGGCCAGACTTCTGATTTCAATAAAATTCATGCTAGAAACTATCGAACAAGCATACTTACTATAACTACAACGTTTAGTTTGGGCCAATGAATACAGGTTAAAAAAAGCGATTTAACCTGTTATTTAATAATTATATGCATAAAGTACGCTACTTGAGGAATACCTGACCTAAGCCCTTTGACTGTCTGAACCACTTGTTGTGATTTTCGCATATAGACAACAACAATAAACATTTAAATATTACTAACCACTGTGTACGATGATGTTGAGAAACCACCAGAAATGTTTCCTGAAATGTGGCATTGTTTCACCGACTGAACGTATGACTGGTACATTTCCACAATTTCTTCATTCATTCGTATATCAAATAGTTCTAGATTTCTTCACATTTTGCAGTCACAACTTCTTGAAATGTCGCTGAAATTGAAAATGCAGCTTTTTTTGAAAGGTTTGGTCGCGCGTACTGTGAATGTTGATGGTATGACAAAAGCATCCCTAGGGTGGGTCCCACAGGATGGAAGTTAACTTATCTGACATTCACAATCATTCACCAGGCGCGGAGTTATGCATAGGGTCTATACGATATATGCGATCTTGTGAAAGATAACTAAATATCAAGATTAATCACAAATTCAGATTCGACGAAAGAAGCCATACACGGACCTACTGACAAAACTGGTGAATGATTGTGAATGTCAGGGAAGTTAACTTCCATCCTGTGGCATGGAACCCACCCTAGGGATGCTTTTGTCATACCATCAACATTCACAGTACGCGCGACCAAACCTTTCAAAAAAAGCTGCATTTTCAATTTCAGCGACATTTCAAGAAGCTGTGACTGCAAAATGTGAAGAAATCTAGAACTATTTGATATACGAATGAATGAAGAAATTGTGGAAATGTACCAGTCATACGTTCAGTCCGTGAAAAAATGCCACATTTCAGGAAACATTTCTGGTGTTTTCTCAACGTCATCATATGCATATGAAAACACCGACATTCTATTTTCCCTTGCGAAAAATCTTCCAATGGCCCAATAAGCGTGAAAATATTTCCAGAGAACAAGGAAGGGTCATATTACAAGTGAAAAGTTTATTTATGATATAGATGGTTTCTTTTACGTACGAGCGCTGTGTAAAGTTTGGCAACTTTTGCCCATTTTAGGCTCTTCCGGGCGAGGTTCCGGCCAGAACTCTTCTCTGACGATTATCTCGAAAATCAAATAATATTTTCGAAAACAAACTACACAGCAATTGTTATCTAATAATGGCCTATCTATATTCAAAAGAAGAGCGAAAACGATTTTAAGAGCCTTGCCACAATATATTTGATTTTTGTAGAAATGTCCTCTTAATTGTCTCCGCTGACGTCACAAATTGGCACGTCATGATTTAAAACCTCTATCAATAATTCGATACTCAAATCACATCACACTGAACCACCCCAATATTCACTTCACATTGAAGTGATTTCTAAAAAAAATAAAAAAAATAAGGGTGATAGGCAATTTAAGCATAACGGTCGTTTCAATCGATCAATGTTTAGTTATACACCTATTCCAAATATCGTTGTCCGGGCCGAAAGCAACAAGCAACAAGCTGACGACCGCAAAGGACTTTGGGAATCTCCTAATTAATTTATTTATCCGTGGTATTTGAGAAGTTATCCATACGGACGTTGAATAGCAATCATTTGGAACTATTCGGCAATTTGAAAATGCATGTTGTCAAAATGTCTACGGACGAATAAATGAATAAGGAGAAAGCCCCAAAGTCCTTTGCGGTCGTCAGCTTGTTGCTTGTTGCTTTCGGCCCGGACAACGATTTTTGGAATAGGTTTATAATGCATATTGTTACAATTTCAATATTAATAATTATTCATTCCACTTCCACTTCTACTTTGATTCTTGTTCTAATTCTCGTCCTTGATTCTTCGTTACATTAATAATAATGTACATAATATAATTGTTATATGCATTCTATGCGTGAATGCAACTCAATTAACGAACATGTCTATTTCCCTTGTGTATATAACAGTTTGTGTAAATGATCCACATTATCATAGCCTGTCATAACATCGCTGCTGAGGAAGGTTGTAGCATCAACCGAAACGTCCACATTAAATTTCTAGTCAGTGACAACATTTCTAGTTCTTCATTTTTCGCTTAACATGCCTGACTACAACTACCACATTTTCAACTTAATATAATTGCTGTAAATTTGTAATAAATAAAAGGCTTGAAGGTTTAAAATGTGTTCAAAACGTTTTCGACCATTGGGTCATCATCAGTGAATGAAGCGTTCAGTGTTCAGTGTTCAGTTATGGTCTCTACGATATTCCCGAGGGGAACAGTTTAGCATTGAAACAAAGTACTTGTTTGTTTAGAGACGGTCTATGGAGGCTAATTAACAGTCCTTCACAAATTCTGCATTTGAACAGAGATGTTATTCTGCATAATATTATTATTAATAATAATTAAATATTATTAATAATAATATGTTCAACTTCTTAATTTCTTTTCTGCCGTGTTTGTTAAGATAGAATCCTGTAAATACGAGTACCCTAATTCGAGTATAGCTAAATATATATTATAAACACGTCTTATATGCATGTTTTACAAATACTAACACCATTCCAACAAAGTTTATTAATTATTAATATCATTCTCATATCAGTAAAAGTTATCTAACTTCTTCAGTATTTTTCACGCACATCATAATATTATTTCGCGAAATATAGTTTCGTTCTTACGTGAAAGTAATGTCTAATGAAGGTAAATAATATTTTCAGTGCTGAATATTATTGTGTTAGCCTTGCTGTATGCGATAGTAATCTAAAATTGATGATTCTGATATATTAGAAAAACGTAGTGATGTTTCACACTTTGCATCTCATTAGATATCTTGTATCTCAATAATTTTCGCATACAGAGCGTAGTTAGTTATCGTTATATAAACTAAACGCGATTTTGAGACGGCATTATCGGTTTTTTAAAAACTCATTAATAATTCATAACCATTTTGTCCAATCCGATGCTCCTCACTGGTCACGAGGAAAGCACTCTATACTACATAAAATGCGTTTGAAACTTAAAGCCCGGGGAGGGATTTGAATGCGACCCAGGGGAATAATGGGGTAGAATAGAAGAACAATAGAAAGTAAATGAACATGAAGCATTATATAATGACACACGTTGCATTATATATTAATATTAATATATCATGCCACGTGTGATGCTATATAATGCTTCATGTTCATAGATAGTAGAAATAAAATATAACAGCCATTAATTTGAATAATCAGAACATTTATTTTAATTGTGTGGCTTATTTATTGAAATGAAAAGTACAATTATTGAATACCGAGCCCGACGATACAACTTTGTCTACGTTAGAAGTATCTGGTAAAACCATGCTACCTAGCAATTCATCTGCGACTTCGAAATCTAACGATTCAAGATCTAAATCGTTTAAGCCGCTCTCGGCACTTATATCTGTTTCAGGAGAACTAGCTTTAGTGGTAGTGGTAGCGTTTTGATTTGCGACCGGTGGTCCAAGCAGATTGCTGACCATCGTTTGTTGTTGTAAGCTAGATTTTTCATACTTAAACAAAGCATTCGATCAATGGCCTGTCCTATCACGTATCAATTTCTCCTCTACCTGATTTTGAAACAAACGCGAAGCGCAAGTTATTCTTAAACAATGTGACGTCTTACGTTCCAAACCAGCTTTTTCACACAAGTTAGGCAAAATTTTGTTTAGCGTATTAATACCTACAGGTGAACTGAAAAAAGTGAAAACCTGAGTATTTGGATTTGGCTTGAAATAATATGCATCTATATCCTTAGCTAGATGTTTAACTTTCTCCATATAAGTTGCATAACAATTTACTATACACGGCTGATGATTGACATCTTTGCCAGCGCAGCAAACGTGTTTAACTACTCTGGGCTTATACTTTAAATCTTTCAAACCACCGTGGTAGGTTTTTGAGAAACTTTCATCGTAGGTGACTGACTCAAAATCTATTCTAAAATTGTAGCACCTTAAATTCCTATGCTCTTTCGAGCGCAACCCAAATAATTTACCGTTGTAAAAGTAAAGAGTTGAAAGCAAAGACCTAGCTGATTGGCAACCCATGAGACCCATCTTCCACAAAGTAGCCTCGTCTTCTTCTGTTATTTCTTGTCGTTCCTCCATTTTCGACTGCATACCAACGCCTTGTTGGGTCGCCTGCCGCATTTCTGCATCCAAAGCACGTCTCAATATGTTCAACCTTTAAAGGAACAATTCAGTATATAATAAAAACTATTATTTTAAATGATTCTAACTTGAATTTACAAAGAGTCTAATCCAATTAACGCCAGAATCAAAGCTATACTCGTAAGAAATAAAGTTATTTACATCTTACCTTCGATCGTTTTGACTTAACAGTGAAATGGCATTTCCACTTTCAGCAAGATGGCGCTGAAGGCCCGCAACAATCATGTACAGACTTCTTCCTGGATACCTCTCTCCATTTACCTTCACCACTTCTTCGACAAACTTTGTCAGCCGAAAGTTCAGGGATTCTTCATTCATATTGGCGATATTCGTATCTAATGACTGTACTTTGGCAATGTCAATTTCAAACGAACGCTGCTCTTTCGAAGGATCTTTGTTGGCTCTACCTATTTGCCATTCGGAAAAGACTTTAAAAGACCACTTCGTAGATGAACGCGTGGACTTTGGAATACTCTCTTGCAATGTATTTTTTTCTTCTTCACTAGACTTCGGTGGCCTAAATTCCCGCTTCGGAGGCATGTTTTTACTTATCCAAAAGCGAAGAACCAAAAGACTTCACATGCGAATTGATACTGACAAAGTTCTGCATATTTAAATTTCAAATTTTATTCGTCTTTTATTGTTGTTCAATTCAATTCCCAAATGCAAACAACCTATGATTCCTTTTTCTTTTGTTTTCTCGAATCACTTCATATAGTTTCATCGATATTGGAAAAAATGGTTATGAATTATGAATTATTTAATTATTATTTAATTATTAAACAACCTTTGATTCCTTTTTCTTTTGTTTTCTCGAATCACTTCATATAGTTTCATCGATATTGGACAAAATGGTTATGAATTATTAATGAGTTTTTTAAGTCATTCAATAAACTCGCAGCACGTGTTTTATCAGGTATAAAATCCCTCGGGCAAAACACTGCTGCTCGTTTATTAAATACTACATAATGACGGCTAGTTGGAAGAAAATATATTCGGTATTGTCGCGTCGCCAATACCTGGAATATATTTTCTCCCAACGCCATCATTATAAACCGATAAAGCCGTCTCAAAATCGCGTTTAGTTTTGTATCGCAATTCTAAAAAATGGCACGAAAATAGGGAAATGCTGGTTACATTAATTATCATTGATTGATAATGGTAATTGAACTGAGTGGAGTGCAATTTGCTCTGAAATCAAACGCGCGATTACAAAATCGCACGACGCGTAGCGGGAGTGCGATTTGTAATTGCAAGTTTGATTTCAAACCAAAATTGCACGACACGAAGTTCAATTACCACTTAATTATATCCATTTTGAAATTTACACTCAGTCCCGATACCGGAAAATATAAACAATGATTTAAAATATTTAGTGCGCATTGAACGAGCACATGCATTTGTCAGTTGAACAATCTACTCGACACTTGGTACAAAAGTCCGCTTTATTCTCTTTCTCGTCGTCAGAATCACAGACAAAAGCCCAACATCGTTTTTTTACCGTTGCTGGTTGTTCTTTTGAGTAGTAATTTAACGTACAGCCGGTGTAGTTTTGGGATCACTTGCCCTGCTATCGTAAGGAATTGACCTTCGTGTTGAGGATTTGCCACGAGCCGTGAAATTCCCTCAGTGGATATTTACAGTAAGCTTAAATACTATGCTCACAGGATAATGATTCTACTTCAAACGATGCTCAATGGCACTCTGCATAATTCTTAGTGATTGTGGCTCATTGTCTTCGCCGTCCTTGCATTTGACTTCTGCATAGAACTGATCGAGTGAGAGTCTTGTCGAAGTCAACACAGCAACAGACGCCATTTTGTTGTCAATGTTGATGTCATTGTGAAGATTGTTGGACGTCTTGCACCAGTTTTCAAACACAGAAAGCCATTGCTTTGTAGAACGGTTTTAGTCTTCTTGTTAATGGCCCGAGACTTTAATTCATCAAGATCTTCGCTTGTGTAGAATTACTAGAAACACGAACTGTTTTTCCAATCGCAAAATCAGGAATGGACTCACTACGACTAGGAGTTCGCTTGTTTTGGACCTGTTTTGGTAGTTAATTCAGCATTTTCTGAATTCAAATGGATGTCAAATCACGGATAATATTATTCACATTCAGTGCCTCTTCAGCTTGAAAGAGGGAATAGTCAACAATAAAAAACTGTAAGTTGAAAAAGTCATGCATTTGTTTTGTAAAATATGAAAGATTTGTTGTGGTGAAATCCAAAGTCTTTCCTGTTCATTTATTTTCCTTTTTTTTTTTCCTGTGTTCTGATTGCCTGTTTTATGTTGTTCCTGTAATTTCATTGGATGTTCAAATTGGTGCGATTTAGAGCTCAAAAAGGTGCGATTTGGGAATAAATCGCACCATTTTTAACCAATCAGATTACAGGAAATGCTAGTGATTTCAAAATGGATGTAATTAAAAGCGAAATTACCCATAACAGCGCGCGTAATATCACGCAAGCGCGCGCTGAAATTAAAATAACTTTTCGCTCGACATTCACTCTTTTTTTTTTGCTAAAATATCCTCAATTTCTCTTTGCATTTTATTGTACATGGTTTAAAGAGGCAATTCTATGTTTTCTTGTTCAATTTAGGATCAAATAAATGACAAATTCGATGAAATGCTATCAAATTTTGCTCGTTTATTTTGAAACGACATTATCGGAAAATAATGGCGTCTCTCTGTATATCAAATTCTTCAGAGAATCGCGATGCATCCTTGAAACAAAAAATACGTTTTATATTATATAGAAACTAATGTCAAAGTGAAGGATTTTACAGTTCAATACTATCACGTGCTTTTCAATAAATAAAGACAATTAAACAATCATTATTCTATTTTGTTTCACGGACATAATCAATGTGCGCATGCTCTAGGTTCCCCATGTTGTTTTATAACATAGGTATGATATAACGCGCGCTCTGATTGGTTGGTTAGCGTGTATCCGTAAGCCCACGGACAAACGCTACGTTCATGGACACACGCTCACGTCATCGGCATAGCTCGCGCGCTCTGAATTCAATAATCGGAAAATCAAATTGTTTTATTTGAAATTGCAGTGATTATTGCCGTGTTTACACTTGAGCGCTCTACGAAGGTACAAATCAGAAAACTATTGTTTGTTGCGTGGTGACCGCTCAACAAACAATAGTTTTCTGATTTGTACCTTGGTAGAGCGCTCAAGTGTAAACACGGCATATGTTATAAACGAAATGGTCAACGCTTTAACTGTGCCTCCATCGAGTTATGGAGCACTTGGGAATTTGGGAGAGCACTCGTGAAGCTAGATCAACTCTTACGCTTCTCTTGTGTTCTCTCAAATTCCCGCGTGCTCCATAACTCGATGGACGCACGCTAACCGTTGACCATTCCTTGATTAGACTATGGTTGAGTGACCAGGCCATCGGGTATAATTGGAAGAGCTTTCGACATGTTGGTTCTCGATAACAAAGCACTTTTCATTAGTTTATCTTGTTCTGTTCCACTAACATAGCCGCTGCACGTCTATGTACTTTAAATCTCCAGGGATTGATTGCAAACCAGTAATAGAGTTCCTGGATTTCAAAACACAGGTGTTATAAAGTAAATAAAGTTTATTCATTCATTCATTCACAAATTGAAGGAATGACTACTTCAAGTGTTTGATATAGCTTCTCAAACCATTTTAATGGTTCTTAAAATAATTCTTAACATTCTAAACATTCTTAACATTCTTAACATTCTTAACATTCTTAACATTCTTAACATTCTTAACATTCTTAACATTCTTAACATTCTTAACATTCTTAACATTCTTAACATTCTTAACATTCTTAACATTCTTAACATTCTTAACATTCTTAACATTCTTAACATTCTTAACATTCTTAACATTCTTAACAGAGATAAAAATATGTTTGTTTTCAAAATAAAACGTCGGGCACGTGAATATGCACATTAGCTCGAAATTTTAAGATACTCTCATCGAAGATTGACTCGAAAAAGGTACTTAAAACACCTACATTGGTCTTATTTTCAATCCGACAACTGGTATGCATGCCTGCTGATTATGACCGAAGTTTAAAACTTGAAATTCCAACGAAATCGAGCGGAGTTACGGCACGTCAAAGTGATCCAGATTTCTCTAAATTTGGCCAAGTATGCTCAAATTCAAAATATTTCGGCGAAAAACCGTGAAAGGGCTCATTATTAATAAGTTTGAGAAAAAGTATTTCTAACATATTTTCTATTATATTGTTCACTGTATATTGTGTGGTAGCCCAATATATTGTACACGGTCAATGTCACGTGGTGGGCCTACTCGACCTCGATCTTTGTAAGGGTATTTGAAGTGTCTCGGGCTTCATAATCATTTACACCAAATTTATACCGAACTTGCACCATCGCTCTTGACCAGTGTAATTTATGTGAAAATAGTTTTGTCATGTTTTTGAACGGGTTTATATTCACTCGTTGTTGGTGTAAAACAGTTTCTCGCTCGTTCCTCGCTCGTTCGTGTTGTGACTTAAACAACTCGTGAATATAAACCGACATACCATGCGCGCGCTCGCCAATGGTTGGTTACAGTTTCCTAAAAAATAATGTAAATTATGTGAAAATCGTTCGTAAATTTCGTGTAAATTAGATTTACATGGTTAATTTATTTCTAAATGTTGTGTTTTATCTATTTCTGGCTCGTGAATGCTAAAGTTTGACTTCATTTGTCATAAACTTATATATGTTGTACCACCTGGTCACTGTGGTTATTATGTACCACCAATCTGGTCACTGTGGTTATTATGCACCACCAATCTGGTCACTGTGGATATTATGTACCACCAACCTGGTCACTGTGGTTATTGTAGTTTCAAATGATATCCAGGGATTGAATTCGAAAAAGGTATTGATTACGTTTTTAATTTCAGGGGTTTCAATATCATGTGTTTGTTGTTTTTGTTGCCTGGCAAATCAAACAAATCTATCCACAATACTGTCAGCCAATCACAAGTAACCAAGAAGAAGGCTTTGCTCTGATTGGTACAGAGTTCAAAACGCTGATAACGATGACGTATGCCCTTTGTTTATTGGAATGCGAAAGCGACTTGAATTGTATGAGCATAAACTTCCACATGGTAACAAAGAAATGTGAGCTGAACGCACAGACTAAGGAGACATTACCAGAGATGTATAAAGAGAGACAAAACAGTATTTACTCGACAAACATGGACAACAGAACTCCAAGTAAGTGCCAATATCGTTTGTTACTCTGCTTTAGTGCTGAAAGGCTGAAAAAAAAAAAACGGCGCTGTCGAACGGTAGATATCAACATATCGGAGCATAGCTGTGGTTGCTATACCATCATAATAACAATCGCTACTATGACCATAACCTCAACTGTAGTCATCTCGATGCAGCACGTGGTCACATATACAATCGTACTTACTCTATGTTATTATTATTATTGTGTATTTTGTTGTTGTAGAACCATTGAAAGGTACGAAGGCGCGTCCAGCTAAATCGTGTCTAGATATACTGGTCAGCAGTCATTCTAAGGGTACAGGCGTGTATTGGTTAGACCCTCCCAACACAGGGACCCCAATTCAAGGTTTCTGTGATATGGATACAGATGGAGGTAATTATTATAAGTAATATCATGGATTTGAGATTGATTAGTAGTTAAATGTACCCGAAAGCCGAGGGAGATTTTGTGGTAGTCCCGAAGCCGTAGGCGTTTTCCTTTTGTTTCTGGTAATGAGCTATTTGTTTTCGATTCCCTTGAGGATATAAAACAATATAAAAGCCATGCGTTTTCAAACGAAAATGGAGTAGTGTACCTGAACGGGGCCTTTTAAGGCCTTAAAAGGCGTGCCTGTAAGAATCGAGAATCTCAAATCAGTTATGAAATTTCGAATTTGTTTTTATTTCACCAAAACATCCCTTTGGGTGAACTGTTTTAGGAAATCATACTAAAAAATCCCAGCGCGTTTTCAATTTTGAGAAATTTACAAAAGTTTAAAAAAGCAATTAAATTTCCGATTTTACCTCATTAATAAGCACGAATTATGAGCCAACTTTAAAGCGATGGCGAGAGCTCGCAAATGTTTCAATCAAATTGATGTTGCTCACACAATGTAAACAACTCACTAGCTTCAAGAATTGCAACAAAGCTTTGAACAAAATCCTTTATGGATATGTGGTTTTGACCTGATCTACACCGTCTTATTTTACGTTCTTGCAACGGCCAAAATAAGGACCAAGTTCAACCTTCCAAAATCGATCCTCATACCTAACAAATGGGTAAACAAATTACACTGCACGAAAGCACGCTTATTCTAGTTTTGACAGGCAAAAAGTCAGCTCTGCCAATTAAAACGCGACTGCGCAGAGAAATATTAACTCGTGCCATTTGAACGTCTTCTACGAGATATGCGATACGCAACGAAATGTCCAAACTAACCCCAATTCAAAGCGAAGTAAAGTACGAGATAACCCAAAAATCGTTTGTAATACCTTCTAGCTATGCTTTTAGTTGATAAACTAAGAAAACGGAAGTTGTTCTCTGTGAAACCGTATCAGATAAACAACGGACGGTCACGCTACAAAAACCGATTAAAAACATCAGTGACGATATTGTTAGACGAGGTTTGCAAGTTCTAGTTTGCCACTATCGGCTCTAGATAGGTAAATTTCTGATATTTGAAAAGATCTACAATGTTGAGAATATCGCATGATAAAAGAGTGAAAACATTGTCGACCTTTCAAAGACAATCGGAAGTAACCAGCTAATTAATGAAATTGATCACGAGCCGTTTAACGCATTTTAAAACAACCATTTATTCTGTATTCTGTAGCTTTGCAACTACATTCAACCACTGAATACGATAAACTTTTGAGATACTTACAACTGACTTCTGTAACTGCATTGTTTGTATCCTGTTGTAGCAGTTTTTGTATCCTAAAATAGCTTACATTGGCCTTTGATCTTCCCTGAATAACCTAATTTTAGGATACTGCCAACCTGTTGCACATATTCTAACGACAAACTGCAGGCCTAGCAGTGATATATGCAATGTTCAGTTAATCCAGTTATCCAGTTAAATTTTGAATAAATTATCTCTGGATCTTTGCACGATGTTTCGTAATTTGAAGTGACATTGCTCAATCCAGTACTGCACTAGTTGGAAATGGCGTTGTGTAGCTTTTCGGCTCGTGTAAAAAGCAACGTGTCTTGTGGAGTTTATATAGTCCAGAATATCCAGACCAGTTTCAACCCAGGGGGGTGCTCAGGGGTATCAGTGACGGGGAGGTGCGAAGACCTTTTTGGGTTTGAAATCTGCGGCTTGGGACTTTTTGGGGGTTAGCAATTTTCCGGTGGACTTTTTTTTTGAAATAAAGCTTCTGGCAAGGACTTTTTTGGGGTTAATAAAAATGATATCCTACCGTTCTCGATTCAGTATGTGGAGTAAAATGGATGTTGGACTTTTTTGGGGTCTTGTTTTTGCGTAATAGACTTTTTTGGGTTAAAACGTTTGGCCTCATTCGCGCCTCCCCGTCACTGATACCCCTGAGTACCCCCCTGGGAGTTTCAATGTGTTCCTCTGGCAGAAAGCAATAGAGATGTGTCGAGACATCTAGAAATGAATGGGATTAGCGAAGATTTGTCCCTGAACAACGAAATGAAGTTGCTGCTTGCAAGAGCAGGTATTGTTTCTTTGTACATTTGTATCGTTTATACAGTACCATTTCACTGATCATGTAGCTGATGAGTCCCATTAGTTGCTGACTATATGTCCTCGACAACTAGCCGAGTATGGCATTAGATGGCGAACACGCAAAGTCAGATATTCAGTACTGCAACCTTTAATTGCGCACAAATCTGCTACTGTGAAAGGGTTACGCAGAATTAACAGCATGCACTCACGTTTGATTCTCGAGAAAACGGGACAACTTATTGCAGTTGGATCGCGTAAGTAAGAACGAGAACATTTACGTGAATCATTCCATGTTTGCCTGAGACAGCAGCTACCTAAATTGCTGAGATCCATGTTTTCTTATTTGATCTAGCAATATGCTATATGTGCTCAGAGTATTTGAAGGACGTAATTCAACAACAAGAAGAAACAAGGAAATTGGAAGAAGAAGAACTGAGAGTAGTGGAGATACCGCTAGGTAGCGCACGTGTTGGTAATTATAACCTGAGTTTAACTTTTCCTCCCCTCTTTTCCCCTACCTAGGCCTCTCCTATCCTTTTCCTCCCCCTCTCCTCTCCTTTCCCTCTCGCCTCTCCTTTCCTCTCCCCACAGCCTTTTCCTCCCCTCTCCTATATCCCTCTCCCCACTCCTTTCCCCTCTCCTTTCCCCTTCCCCTCTCCTTTCCCTCTCCTCTCCTTACCCTCTCCTCTCCTTTCACTCTCCTATCCTTTCCCTCTCCTTTCCCTCACCTCTCCTTTCCCTCTCCTATCCTTTCCCGCTCCTTTCCCTCTCCTCTCCTTTCCCTCTCCTATCCTTTCCCTCTCCTATCCTTTCCCTCTCCTATCCTTTCCCTCTCCTATCCTTTCCCTCTCCCCTCTCCCCTCTCCTTTCCCCCTCCCCTCCCCTGTCCTTTCCCTCCCCTCTCCTATCCTTTACCTCTCCTCTCTCCTTATTTCCCATCCCCTCCCCTCTCCTTTCCCCTCCCCTAAGCCTTTTCCTCCCCTATCCTATATCCCTCTTGCCTCTCCTTTCCCCTCCCCTCTCCTTTCCCCTTCCTCTATCCTTTCCCTCTCATATCCTTTCCCTCTCACCTCTCCTTTCCTCTCCCCTCCCCTATCCTTTCCCTCCCCTCTCCTATCCTTTCCCTCTCCTCTGTCCTTATTTCTTATCCCCTCCCCTTTGAGCGTGAAACTTAGGTTAAAGTTCTCAACTGCAATAAGTTGTCCCGTTTTCTCGAGAATCAAACGTAAGTGCATGCTGTTAATTCTGCGTAACCCTTTCACAGTAGCAGATTTGTGCGCAATTAAGGGTTGCGGTACTGAATATCTGACTTCGCGTGTTCGCCATCTAATGCCATACTCGGCTCGATGTCGAGGACATATAGTCAGCAACTAATGGGACTCATCAGCTACATGATCAGTGAAATGGTACTCTATAAACGATACAAATGTACAAAGAAACAATACCTGCTCTTGCAAGCAGCAACTTCATTTCGTTGTTCAAGGACAAATCTTCACTAATCCCATTCATTTAAATTTCTAGATGTCTCGACACATCTCTATTGCATTCTGCCAGAGGAACACATTGAAACTCCCAGGGGGGTACTCAGGGGTATCAGTGACGGGGAGGCGCGAATGAGGCCAAACGTTTTAACCCAAAAAAGTCTATTACGCAAAAACAAGACCCCAAAAAAGTCCAACATCCATTTTTCTCCACATACTGAATCGAGAACGGTAGGATATCATTTTTATCAACCCCAAAAAAGTCCTTGCCAGAATCTTTATTTCAAAAAAAAAGTCCACCGGAAAATTGCTAACCCCAAAAAAGTTCCAAGCCTCAGATTTCAAACCCAAAAAGGTCTTCGCACCTCCCCGTCACTGATACCCCTGAGCACCCCCCTGGGTTGAAACTGGTCTGGATATTCTGGACTATATAAACTCCACAAGACACGTTGCTTTTTACACGAGCCGAAAAGCTACACAACGCCATTTCCAACTAGTGCAGTACTGGATTGAGCAATGTCACTTCAAATTACGAAACATCGTGCAAAGATCCAGAGATTATTTATTCAAAATTTAACTGGATAACTGGATTAACTGAACATTGCATATATCACTGCTAGGCCTGCAGTTTGTCGTTAGAATATGTGCAACAGGTTGGCAGTATATATCGCAAAATTATGCTATTCAGGGAAGATCAAAGGCCAATGTAAGCTATTTTGGGATACAAAAACTGCTACAACAGGATACAAACAATTATACCGTGACATGTCTTGGCCTAAATGTACGGTGAATCCATTATGTTTAGTGAGTGGCCTACTCATGCAGTTACAGAAGTCAGTGGTAAGTATCTCAAAAGTTTATCGTATTGGTTGAATGTAGTTGCAAAGTAACATAATACCGAATAGATGGTTGTTTTAAAATCCGTAGCGACAGTTAAACGGGTCGTGATCAATTTCATTAAATAGCCGGTTACTTCCGATTGTCTTTGAAAGGTCGACAATGTTTTCACTCTTTTATCATGCGATATTCTCAACATTGTAGATATTTTCAAATATCAGAAATCTACCTATCTAGAGCCGATAGTGGCAAACTAGAACTTGCAAGCCTCGTCTAACAACATCGTCACTGATGTTTTTTATAATAATCGGTTTTTGTAGCGTGACCGTCCGTTGTATATCTGATACTGTTTCACAGAGAACAACTTCCGTTTTCTTAGTTTACCAACTAAAAGCATAGCTAGAAGGTATTACAAACGATTTTTGGGTTCTCTCGTACTTTACTTCGCTTTGGGGTTAGTTTGGACATTTCGTTGCGTATCGCATATCTCGTTGAAGACGTTCAAATGGCACGAGTTAATATTTCACTGCGCGGTCGCGTTTTAATTTGCAGAGCTGACTTTTTGCCTGTCAAAACTAGAATAATAATTTGTTTACCCATTTGTTAGGTACCAGGATCGATTTTGGAAGGTTGAACTTGGTCCTTATTTTGGCCGTTGCAAGAACGTAAAATAAGACGGTGTAGATCAAGGTCAAAACCACATATTCATAAAGGATTTTGTTCAAAGCTTTGTTGCAATTCTTGAAGCTAGTGAGTTGTTTGCAATGTGTGAGCAACATCAATTTGATTGAAACATTTGCGAGCTCTCGCCATCGCTTTAAAGTTGGCTCATAATTCGTGCATATCAGATGAGGTAAAATCGGAAATTTAATTGCTTTTTTAAACTTTTGTAAATTTCTCAAAATTGAAAACGCGCTGGGATTTTTTAGTATGATTTCCTAAAACAGTTCACCCAAAGGGATGTTTTGGTGAAATAGAAACAAATTCGAAATTTCACAACTGATTTGAGATTCTCGATTCTTACAGGCACGCATATTAAAATATGTGGCCGAGGCCTAATACCCACGTATAGATGATCGAGAGAATTAGAATAGAACGAGGTTAACAACTATATATATCCCATCATATTACCCTTGCATTCGTAATGATTAATATGTGGCCGATCGAGGCCTAATACCCACGTATGATGATCGAGAGAATTAAGAACGAGGTTAACAACTATATATAGCCCATCATATTACCCTTGAATTCGTAATGAGCAGGGCATTATGGGATACTAAAGCCCTACAAAGAACAAATAAAACCGTGTCAATCAGATAATAATGAAGGTTGTGACGAGAAGATAAGCGAACATTTTATTGAATATTTCGGTCACAAACTGTGACCATCGACAGCAAACATTGCAAACTTGTGTATTATGTTTACTTTTCTTTCTGAATATTCAATAATGCTGTATTTAATCATATGAATATCAGCATTTCTTCTCTTCTTTGGAATCATTCTGTGGGCGTCGACTATTATTTTTTTTAATGTAAAATTATGTTTCAGGTGGCTGGACGATTGTCAAAAGAACAATCCTGCAAAGTGCGACGTTACCAAGCCAAACGTACTATAATACCTATGACGTCATTTCCGCCTTCAGTAAATATGACCAGAACGTCGTACCTCTGGGATTCGCCATGTTGGATATCCTCAACAAGATGGTATTTCACCAGATTCATTTCTATTGTCATAAGAAATCAGTGGATAGAGTGGTGAGCATCATGACCAAGAACAACACCGCTGGCCAGCAAGTATTGCGGTATTTTACCGACGATGCATTTGCCAAGACTACTTTCCCTGACGCTTGTGGCTCGTTTGGCAGACTTCCCGAGGACACGTCAATTCTGGCTCAGAATTGTGCTAAATGGGGTAAAGATAGCGCGGGAAAAGTGCAAGTTAACAAATGGGGTCGCTATCCCGCATATGGAGAGGGTCGTTTGGTAGCATATCCAATCGTTATTGACACTCCACCTGCTCGTGGCTTTGGTTGTCTTTGGGATAACCCCATTAAGTTTTATTGTGACGATAACTATCTTAGTCCCCAGCCATACAACGTGCAGGACACATGGCGTATATCCGTTCGCTAGTATTGTTTGTTTGATTTTACTTTACCATAAATTCAAAACTCTTTATTTATATGTTATATATTTAACCACTGTCCTGTGTAAAAACCGACTATTTGCGATCGAATTAATTTGCACTCTGTTTTCTCCTTTTCTATTTAATACTTGGGATAACGTACAAATAAATAAACATGGCTGTCACAGTTCTATTTAGCACAAAACTACGAAAGTGCACATAAAGCTATGCATTGTTGCCCAACATGCTCATATTGTCATGGTCAGTTAGCGCCATCACTAAAGTCATTGATTAAATTTGATTACAATTAATGAGAGTTGTTTTTGGACTGAAACTTAGTAGAGAACAGCAAATGAAAACTGCAGGATGAAAGCCGGTTGCATTCTGGGAAATATCGATAAATTAAGGCGAATATTTAGACTGTGTTTTATACTCCATCATATGTCCGATGGATTACGGTATTCTATTGACTGCCTCTCCATGATGAACTCTATACATCCCGGGATACATGAACCGCTTGCAGCCGCTTGCAAGTTTCACAAAGGAATTCAGGGTGTATGTCGCTCCTCTCAACTTCTGTGTACGTCCCAGAACCTAAATAACTCTTGACATGCAAATAATAACCTACATATCTTCCGAATGTTCTTTCTCTTTGAATGGACTTCCTTGCCGAGAGAAACTGTACAAACTCTGCGTTACCTCTCATGATCCATGTCTCTGACACATGCAAGTCAAATTTCAAGGAAGATGCCAATCGACATTTCGAGATTGCCCCAAAACGAAACCAACAGAAACCAACAGTTAAACTCAAATACATTCCAAATAAGTGGGCAAAAACATCATAAACTGTGCGGAAAACATTTACAAATGCAAGTAAAAACGAAATTAAACCGGTGTCAGTGGTGCCACACAAGCGAAATTGAAATCAGCTATCCAACGACTTTCTAGACTTACAACGAGGGTTTCACTCAACAAACGGAAGCTTTATCCATCGAAGAGTAATTTTACCGGCGACTGGCAAAGGATGATTGGCAAGGGACCATATGGGGTAAAAAGAACCAAAATATGTTGGGAACGGGAGAATGCATTGTGTCTCGAAATTATGACGTCATGCCGATTATCAAAAATGCAGATTCAACCATTTCCTTTGCTTTCGTGTTCAGGTAAGTTGAGAAGACACTAAGTAGTATTGCAAAGCCGAGAATGAGGACTAGACTGGGTTTCCAGTCCGAAGCGAAGCTGAGGACTGGAAAGCCCGTCTAGTCCAAATTAAAGGTCTCATTAATTATTACATGCAATGGCCTAAAGGCAATAAATAAAGAGTTCCAAGATTTTAGCCCGGAAAAGCAAGAATTTGAGTCTCAGACTGTATGTGATATTTACACGGATGCGAATGCTGTAAATGGCTTCTAAAACTCCATCCCAATTTACCTTGATTTAAGACAGTATTACGCGAAATCTAAGCAAATATATAACACAAGAAAATAACATAACTTTCTTATAAAGGTACTTTTGACGTCACTGTCTTGCGCAGGATACACTTCAAGTCATTCCACATTGGAGATAGCTTTTGCATTCGTAAGTAGAAGCCGAAAGGATAATCACAACTTGCTGTCGTTGCTATGCCACGGTCAATGATACGAGTAAATGATACCTTTGAATGACCTGTGTCAGTTCTATATCACTGATCAGTATATAACTGATTATTATAAAACTGACACGCTTTACTTTATTCAAGTTTTGATGTTTAATTTACTGGATTCGCTGAGTCAAGTAGGCTTATTTACGCACGCTTCAGGGTCAATAAAACGTTGAGCGAAAAACTCAAAATTACTTTGTTGTTGTTGTTGAAATGACCATATAATAAATATCTTATTAACCGAGCTTGGTCGGTCTGTACAGGAAAATCTAGACCTCGGTCGTGGTACAGACCTCGCTGCGCTTTCACGACCTCGGTGAAGATTTTCCTCTACATACCTCCCGCTCGGTTAATAAGAACTAGATACAGATCGATGCACGTGACTGATTCAACCAACCTGGTTGGATCAATATTAATTAAATACTCATGGATTATTAATGAGGTTTAGAATTAATTATATACTTCTTTTTTTCTGTCCGCTATCCTAAGAAATCGCGCCTCTCATTGGTTGTGGTTGAAGCGGGCGGAATTTTCTATATCTGACCAGCTGCATGTTCCGGATTGCCCTTCAATAACACAATTTGAATAATTTTGTTTTTCTGTTCTGTTCTGTTTGTGGTGTGCTTTTTTTTGTTTTTTGTTTTTTTGTTTTTGTTTTATTCAGTTCACGTTTCTGAGTAGTCATGGCTGGCAGTTGGCGAAAAATAACACAAATAATATATATATATATATAAGTTATTTACCGGCCTTGGTCGGTCTGATTAGGGAAAATCTGTGTTATCGGCCTTGAAAACGGCATACGGCCTCGGTTATACTCAAGGCCTCGAGTTGGTTAATGTACTGACCCTCAGTGCCTTATTGGATATATTAAAAGAAAACTAAAATAAAAATTATTGAATTAAAAAAAAAATCAATACTATGTTTCAGGTGGCTGGACGATTGTCAAAAGAACAATCCTGCAAAGTGCGACGTTGACTAGCGTAACGTTCCTGAATTCCAATGACGTCATTTCGGCCTTCAGTAATTATAGCCAGAACGTCGTATTTTGCCAATGATGCATTTGCCAAGACTACTTTCACTGACGCTTTTAGCTCGTTTGACAGACTTCCCGTAAAAACGTCAATTCTGGCTAAGAATTGTGATAAGTGAGTGAAAGATAGCAGGGGAGAAGTGCAACTCAACACATGGGGTCTCAAGGGGACAAGTGGAGGGGGTCGTTTGGTTGCGCATCAATTCGCTATGGATACAAAACCTGCTCGTGGCTTTGGTTGTCATGGGGATAGCCCCAATCCTTTTTATTGTGATAATAGCTTTGATAGTCCAAAGCGTTACAACGTGCAGGACACATGGCGTATCCGTTCGCTAACCGGATTTGCTTGCTTGCTTTCCGATTTGTATAGGTAATAGCATGGTTTGTAGTGATATTTGGGATAAATACCATGAGTGATATATCAAAATTGTTAATTTTGAAATATCACGAGTGGTATTTATCCCAAATATCACGTACAGAACATGCTATTATTTGTTTATACCACTATCTGAAAAATAGGTTTGCAAGCAACATGCAGTATGTAGTCACTCGAAAGTCGACTAAACTAACACAACACAGCAGTCAACTGTGAAAAAAACATAGCAAATCTGTGTTCTTATATGACGATCGTTTTTCGAATAATGAAAACACAGAGTAAAAAGTGATCTAGGCTTCATGTATTACCTTTTGTAGTGATCTTTCTTTGATTTTGACAATGGCTAAAAACACATCACTCAATCGTCAATCTTATATCGATCGTTTTCCGCTGCCTTCTGCAGAGTCATCCAAAGAAAAGCTTCTTGAAATGCTAAAACATCGTCCATGTGTATGTACGTTTGGCTTTTGGTGCTTTTGGGACTTGTTTATGGCTCATTTTTTGTCTTTTAGCACTGAAAATATCCTTTGGTTTCGTCCGCCATTTTGTTTGAACAATGAGGCAGGAAGGTGGTTACCATGGAAACTGTAATTTTCACATGTGGTGTTTCAAATAACGCTGAAATACCACTGCTCTCAACCAATCAAATCGCTGAAATTGTTCAGATAGTGGTATAAATATAGGTAATAGCATGGTTTGTAGTAATAATAATAATAGTGATAGTGTAGTGATATTTGGGATAAATACCACGAGTGATATTTCAACATTGTCATACATAATTTCATGAGCCGTAGGCGAGTGAAATTTGGGACAATTTTGAAATATCACGAGTGGTATTTATCCCAAATATCACGTACACACCATGTTATTATTTTTTGTTACCACTATCTGAAAAATAGCTTTGCAAGCAACAGTACACGCTTGACTGAACTAATACAACACAGCAAACTGCTTATAGTTTTACTGTCTGCTGTGATACACATAACACATCTGTTTTTATAACGATCGTTGTTCGAAGTCAAACAAAGAATGAATACACAGAGTAAAAAGTGATTATTTAGTACCTTTTGTAGTGATCTTTATTTGATTTTGACAATGACTAAAAACTCATCACTCAATCGTCAATCTTATATCGATCGTTTTACGCTGCCTTCTGCAGAGTCATCCAAAGAAAAGCTTCTTGAAATGCTAAAACATCGTCCATGTGTATGTACTTTTGGCTTTTGGTGCTTTTGGGACTTGTTTATGATTCATTTATTGTCTTTTAGCACTGAAAACATCCTTTGGTTTTATCCGCCATTTTGTTTCCATGTGGCAAGAGAGTGGTTACCATGGAAACTGTAATTTTCATATGTGGTATTTCAAATTACGCTTTTAAAACATCACTGCTCTCAACCAATCAAATCGTTGAATTTTTTCAGATAGTGGTATACTGCTATTAATCAACCCTGAGAAAATGTATCATTCAAATTCTTGATATTTAACAATTCTTCGCCGAAGGGGAACTGGTTATCGGAGAATATTCACCGAGATGAAGCCGAGAATATTGGATGAGGCTGAGTATGATATGAATAATTATGCAGACCGAGGTGGTTGTTATCGAATCAACCTCAGCCGGAGGTTGAGCCGGGGGGATAACAGCTTGTTGCTTGTTGCTTTCGGCACGGACAACGATTTTTGGAATAGGTGTATAACATAAAAACATGATTTAACTGATTTTTCTTTATTGAATTTATTGAACTTAAGACGGTGTTTACAAGTCGTCAGAGTACAGCCAAATCAGAAACGAGTATAGCCAATCAGAAACGAGTATAGCCAATCAGAAACGAGCATATATTTTGAATGAATAATGATCTCCGATAATCACTAAGGCTGAGCGAATAATTACTGAGTTGTACAAGTTAAAATAACAAGACAAAAATTAACAAGGAAACGTGGGGAAATTTTATGAAAAGTATCAGCAATAGTTCGCTGTTATGACTTGAAATAACATATTTTAATGCTACATGGATGCTCCTACTTATGGACTCCTGAAATTATAGAGTAAATAAAGCATTCATTCATTCATTCATTTATTCATTCATTCATTCATTCATTCATTCAATATAATACCCTCTGCTTGATAGCAAATAGGCTGCTGTGTTGTCCCTCAGTCGAAGGTAATTATAATTACCTTTATTATTTTATTTTAAAAATAACGATATTCAGGGTCTTTTAAATCTGATTGACATGTAGATTTTGGGAAGGATATAAGCAGTTTTTAGTAGAAAAGATAGACAAGGAATGAGGATGTTTGCTGCGTTCGAAAACAATAAATAATGGCCATGGAATTTTAAAAATATCAAGCGTCTTCACAAATAATACATCATTGAAGTTGAGTAGGCTATCACGTATAGCACAGCTGACGTTACCACGATTAGAACAATGTACTTACGTTTATTATAGCTTGATATCAATAGACTTCAATTACGGTTTCGTGAGGAATTTTCATCAGCTGAATTTCACCCGTTCAACACGACACATCGTTATCAACAACAACAAAATTACATTGCTGCAAACTCAACAAGAAATCATGTGGATGAAATGCAAATATATCAAAGTAAGTAGATTTTAGACTCTACTTTATTATGAAATCGCTAGCTTATAGCTGACGGTTATTCCTTCTACTTCTACTTTGATTGGTTTTCTCATTGTCGTCCGAGATTACTCCTTACATTAATATTTCAACTTTCTTTTCTGCTCTGTTTGTTAAGTACGAGTACTCTATTTCGAGTAAATATATATAGGTTATTACAGTTAGAGTTGTGTAATACGGCTGGTATTTTGACGAGTCAAACTACAAATAGGCGAGTAAAAATGTCCAGTCGTATTACACAACTCTAACTGTAACAAATTGCTTATTACACGAAAACAAAATTAACCAAGAAACAACATCCTTTTTTCTTTCTTTGATTATTTGTTAGCGTACAAAAGTTGTTTTTGTGATTTGTTGGTGAATTACGCGCGTTATCATACAATCGTCTCCATGCACCTGTTCTATTTACACCGTCATACTCAAAAAATTAATTTCGTCCACCTTCTGCAAAAAAACATAATTATAACAACGGTATTAGTCCTGAGAACCTACAAGAAGTATTTCAACTCGCGTTCAAAATAACTAAAGATACAAAACTTTCAGAGTTTCAGATACAAATTATTCACAATATCCTACCCACGCGAACCTCTCTTTTTCGTTTTGGCTTAATTAACTGACTCAAACATTTGTCTTTCTTGAAAAGAAAAAAAACATACGCTAGAGCATATGTTGTGGGCATGTCCTTCAGTTCAACATTTCTAGAGGTTGTTTGTAGCGGTGGTGGAAAACTAAATGTAGCCAAAATGAACTTATAGCAAAAAGTATTGTATTGTATGGTGAACTCGGATATATTGAACAAAAACATTACTTAAATTATATATTATTGGTGGCGAAATCACTACATTTTTCTTTCTTGTATTCACGAGCAGGCACTATTTTGATACGTTTGAATTCTTACTTCCACGTAAACTAGCTGTTGTTGAGGCTGTTGAAAATGAAAGAGTAAATAAAAACAAATTTGCTCAGCACGTGGAAAAAAATGATCTAACTATATTACAAATGCGCATACCTATTTCGTTTCATGTTTTACAATATAATATTATGTTGAACATAGACATAGACATGGACTTTATTTAGTACCAGAAGTTTGCATACAATTAAGTTTATAAGTTAAGTTAATTACCTGAACAATGTCAATATGTATAATTGTATATTATTGTAAAATGCTATATCTTATTCTGAACAATAACATGAGTCCATATTACTCCTGACAATAAATGTAAAAAAAGTGTTACTTAAAAAAAAACTTTGAAGATAATTAGCATGTAAACTTGGCGTAATCATCGATGATGGACCTGACTACATATTTGTAAAATGCAATATCTTATTCTGAACAATAAACATTTCAAAATAAAAATAACAATAACAATAACAATGATGATAATAAATAAGTGTTGCGTACTGTTAAAAAAAAAAATTGGAGTTAATTCGCATGTAAACTTGGCGTAATCATCGATGATGGAGCTGACTGAGAAATACACAGTCAAACAAAAGTCAAGAGCATCGAGGAATGTTCTGAGAATAAATTATTAACAAATACAAACAAAATTGCATTGCTACAAACTCAACAAGAAATCATGTTCATGAAAGTTAAATCCATCAAAGTAAGTATTTCGTAGACTTTTCTATATTGAAGCCGCTTGGTTAATAATTATTCATTCCAATTCTACTTTGATTCGTGTTCTCATTCTGGTACTTCATCCTTATATTAATATTTCAACTCATTTCTTTTCTGCTCTGTTTTAAGTACCTACGAGTACCCTATTTCAAGTAAATCTAAGGGTATATTTATAAACAGGTGTCAAGTTTTTGAAAGACTAAAAATATTCCACAAAACTGAATGTTAAAGATTCGTTGTCATGCAGAGAAAACCGCGCAGGAATGATTTCCTTTAAATTTTCACCATTGATTACCTATTCGGAAATATTAAAAACAGTGACTTTTAACGTTTTATCGATGCCTTTGCTACGGAATATGACCACTCCCTCATTAATGGTCTTAGCCGACGAAAAATAAATTAAAATATGGAGCAACTTTGGCGAACTGAATCTAATACACCTCGCACTAGTTGTACTGAACTTCTGATACGACTTGTAAATAAACGATATGTGGATTATGACACCAAACTTCCCTAGAATTTATTGTTATGCGCTGACTTGAATCATATCAAACTTATGTCCTGCATCATTGAACATTTGCTCCTGTTGGGATCCAGTATCACGCGGACAACGTTTTTGTTAATGCGCTTGAACAAAATGATTGAATTACAAAGGTACTTTGTTTACTAAAGCATATTTTTGGCCCGATTAATCCAGCAATTTATTATGTGGCCGCTAAACAAAGCAGACTAGTTTATCATTTCTCAATTGATATTTTTCCTTTGACAATGTGTAAATTAGGTAGCTAAAATATAAAAGAGGATGGTAAGCTGCATATCGGTTTCCTCAACAGGGGAAAATATATCACAAATTCGAACTTCTGTTATTGATCTTGTGTATAAATATTGGAAATTGCCTTCAAAAACGTCCTTTCCGAGCCATAATTTATTTTCGAATTCCCCTATGTACGGCTGAAACTCGTTTTATTTGCCGTAACTCGTTTATTTGAAGCAACAGTGATTGGTCAATTTTGCGTTCTGAACATAACCAAACTTGTTCAAACGCCGTGACAGATTTTATGCTACATGGATGCTCCTAGTTATGGGCTCCTGCAATTATATATGTCACCCTGTATGAACATCTTAGATTAAATAACGCATTCATCAATATCATTCATTCACATTTTCAATAGAATACTCTCTGCTTGATAGCACATAGGGGGCAGTTTTGCAACTCAGTCGAAGTTAATTTTATTTACCTTTATTATTTTTTTTTTTAAATAACGATATTCAGGGTCTTTTAAAGCTGATTGATATGAAGCAATTTGGGAAGTGAATAAACAGTTTTTAGTAGAAAATATGGACGAGGAATGAGGATGTTTGCTGGGTTTGAAAACAATAAATAATGGCGATGGAATTTTAAAAACATCAAGCGTCTTGACAAAAAATCCATCATTGAAGTTGAGTAGGCCATCACGTATAGCACAGCTGACGTACGTTACAACTGTCGTACAATAATTAGATTACCATGATTAGAACATTGTACGTACGTTCAAAATAGCTTGATATCAATAGACTTCAATTACGGTTTCGTGAGGAATTTTCATCAGCTGAATTTCACCTGTCCAATTGTACTTGACCACCATTGGAGATGAGATAATCAATGGTAGTATTCAACACATCGACACATCATTATCAACAACAACAAAATTACATTGCTGCAAACTCAACAAGAAATCATGTGGATGAAATGCAAATCCATCAAAGTAAGTAGATTTTAGACTTTACTTTATTATGAAATCGCTAGCTTATAGCTATCGGTTATTCCTTCTACTTCTACTTTGATTGGTTTTCTCATTGTCGTCCGAGATTACTCCTTACATTAATATTTCAACTTTCTTTTCTGCTCTGTTTGTTAAGTACGAGTACTCTATTTCGAGTAAATATATATAGGTTATTACAGTTAGAGTTGTGTAATACGGCTGGTATTTTGACGAGTCAAACTACAAATAGGCGAGTAAAAATGTCCAGCCGTATTACACAACTCTAACTGTAATAAATTGTTTATTATACGACATCAAAATTAACAAGAAAAAAAAGTATTTTTTTTCGTACAAATTAAAAGTTGTTTTTGTGATTTGTTGGTGAAATGCGCGCGATATCACACATTCGTCTCCATGCACCTATATGTTTACACCGTCATATTCAAAAATTCATTTCGTCCACCTTCTGCAAAAAAACATAATTATCCTGAGAACCTACAAAAAGTATTTCAACTTGCGTTCAAAATAACTAAAGATACAAAACTTTCAGAGTTTCAGATACAAATTATTCACAATATCCTACCCACGCGAACCTCTCTTTTTCGTTTTTGCTTAATTAACTGACTCAAACATTTGTCTTTCTTGAAAAGAAAAAAAACATACGCTAGAGCATATGTTGTGGGCATGTCCTTCAGTTCAACATTTCTAGAGGCTGTTTGTAGCGGTGGTGGAAAACTAAATGTAGCCAAAATGAACTTATAGCAAAAAGTTTTGTATTGTATGGTGAACTCGGATATATTGAACAAAAACATTACTTAAATTATATATTATTAGTGGCGAAATCACTACATTTTTCTTTCTTGTATTCACGAGCAGGCACTATTTTGATACGTTTGAATTCTTACTTCCACGTAAACTAGCTGTTGTTGAGGCTGTTGAAAATGAAAGAGTAAAGAAAAAACAAATTCGCTCAACACGTGGAAAAAAATGATCTAACTATATTACAAATGCGCATACCTATTTCGTTTCATGTTTTACAATATAATATTATGTTGAACATAGACATAGACATGGACTTTATTTAGTACCAGAAGTTTGCGTACAATTAAGTTTATAAGTTAAGTTAATTACCTGAACAATGTCAATATGTATAATTGTATATTATTGTAAAATGCTATATCTTATTCTGAACAATAACATGAGTCCATATTACTCCTGACAATAAATGTAAAAAAAGTGTTACTTTAAAAAAAACTTTGAAGATAATTAGCATGTAAACTTGGCGTAATCATCGATGGTGGACCTGACTACATATTTGTAAAATGCAATATCTTATTCTGAACAATAAACATTTCAAAATAAAAATAACAATAACAATAACAATGATGATCATAAATAAGTGTTGCGTACTGTTAAAAAAACATTTGAGTTAATTCGCATGTAAACTTGGCGTAATCATCGATGATGGAGCTGCTTGAGAAATACACAGTCAAACAAAAGTCAAGAACATCGAGGAATGTTCTGAGAATAAATTATTAACAAATACAAACAAAATTGCATTGCTTCAAACTCAACAAGAAATCATGTTCATGAAAGTTAAATCCATCAAAGTAAGTATTTCTTAGACTTTTCTATATTGAAGCCGCTTGGTTAATAATTATTCATTCCACTTCTACTTTGATTCGTGTTCTCATTCTGGTACTTCATCCTTATATTAATATTTCAACTCATTTCTTTTCTGCTCTGTTTTAAGTACCTACGAGTACCCTATTTCGAGTAAATCTAAGGGTATATTTATAAACAGGTGTCAAGTTTTTGAAAGATGATATAAAATACATGTATATTGGATAAAATTAAGCTGCGGCAAAATGAAATCTGAAACTCTTTATTTTCCGGTAATCGTGAACATCGTATTGGTGCTCTGAGTTGGTGCTCTGTATGTAGTAGCCGTACATAGGGGAATTCGAAAATAAATCATGGCTCGGAAAGGACGTTTTTGAAGTCAATTTCCAATATTTACAAACAAGATCAATAAGTAAATTCGAATTTGTGATATATTTCCCCTGTTGAGGAAACCGATATGCAGCTTACCATCCTTCTTTTATGTTTTAGCTACCTAATTTACACATTGTCAAAGGAAAAAGATCAATTGAGAAATGATAAACTAGTCTGCTTTGTTTAGCGGCCAAAAAAAAAAAATTGCTGGATTAATCGGGCCTCAAATATGCTTTAGTAAACAAAGTACCTTTGTAATTCAATCATTTTGTTCAAGCGCATTAACAAAAACGTTGTTCTCGTGATACTGGATCCCAACAGGAGCAAATGTTCAATGATGCAGGACATAAGTTTGATATGGAATGTCGCAGTTAACTTGTCATCAATATATTTGTACACGGGCTGGTTCACAGCGCTCCATGTACTGTTGACTCACAGAAACTTGATTATCAGTCGGGCTTCCTGTGGAATGTAATGTCCAAGTTATACAATATAATGGGCGTTTTTTATCTCGTAACACGGTTATTTTCGTCGCGTCGCGTCGCGTCGACATTTATTTCAGTTGAAAATGTTTACATAATTAAAACTTTGGAGAAAACTGCACAATTTGTCAAAACAATCTTTGCACCAAAGTTATCTTGAAAGGAAAACTAACAGAATTCCATCAACAGCAAAGAAATAGTCCTTTGGAAGCACTATAATTAATTATGCAAATACTGAACTGGAAGTTTGGCATAATTAAATTGCATGAACTGAGCGGGTTTCGCTCGACAAAGACAAATTAAACTTTAATACATTCACTTCGCCGCCTGGAATGGATCTACTACGGACTGTTATAGCTCTGATACCGGTCAAGGCACTTGCTGTGAGATCCTTCTTCTGGTTTGTTTTAAACTCTGCATAAAATCTGCAAAGAATGCTGCTCAATTCTGTCACATTTTGAATTTGTCTCGGCGCACCAGTCACTGAACTTTTTCATTCCCCACAAAGTTTGTTTACTCGTGTTTTGGGGCATGAATTCTTCTTCGAGTTTCTGTAAGTCCTCTTCATCTAGCAGAGACGACTATGAATTCGCTTCTTCGTTAGTTTTGTTTAGCTATTGTGAAGGTTGTGTGACGTTACACGTCACGCACCATATATGGAGACTGACCATGACCTTGGCCTCGTGGCCAAATAGTTGTTGTGAAATATCGAAGGCTGAGTTTATATGTGTAAACAGCGATATTAAACACGGTTAAATCTTCACATTGGTGGCAGCGATTTGGGCTACGAACTCTAGCTGAGAAGTAAGCGAATATTGGCAGAATATTGGCAGAAAAACATGGGTGATGAGGATAAAACAGCGGCGAGCGACGAGACAGTGTCGACTTCAACTAGTAGTAAGGGAAAAGCACCATCAACTTCGGGAGAAACGAAGGTAAAATCTAAGTCAATTGACTTGACTCCCATGCAAGAGCTTGCTAATACGTTGGCAGAAGTTCTCAAAAGTGCAACAGCATCAACTGTAAGTGTTAGTTCAGAAGCAACAGCAGCAAGGAATGTCAAACCGCCGAGAGCTTACTCGGTTGGACACAATTTCAAAACATGGTTAGCACAGTTCATGCAATATATTAACCTCGTGAGAGTAAGAGAAGCTGATCGCAAAGCGTACCTGCTAACCTTATTAGACCAGCCAGCATTCAGGGCTGTTGAGCTGTTACGATTGCCTCAAGAACTTTCGTTTAACGATTTTACGGCAAAGCTTAGCAAGCGTTTTGACTCGGGCAAATCCAAGGAAGATTACAAATTGCAGTTAAGGTCGAGGCGCCAAAGGTCAAACGAAGATATCGATAGCTTTGCAGACGCATTACTAGAGATCGTTGAAAATGCCTATCCAGAGGCCGAATATAGTTTTAAAGTGGAACTAGCAAGGGATCAGTTTATTCAAGGGGTGGAAATATGTGATGATGTGAGGGAGAGAGTCTTCATAAGTCAACCAGAGACACTCGCTGATGCAGTTCGCACTGTACATCGAATAGAAAGTGCACGCAAAGCTTGTAAATCTAGCCAACCAGTGAGTAAAGCGAGAGTGAATGCAGTTGCACCTGCAAGCGATGATAAAACCTCTGCTGAAATCCGTGAGCTCAAAGAATTAGTTGTTGGTATGAGTCAGAAATTACAAGAGTTGGAGAGAAAAGTGTCTGATAGGCCAGCTAGGACCCCACGCCGAGCTAATGTTGAATGCTATGCCTGCCATGGCCATGGGCACTATGCACGAGAGTGCCCTGCTGCTGGAAATGCATCATCGGGAAATGGGGAAGGGGGCCTGCCGAGGGGCAACCAGGTCTCTCGCAACCAGTAGTGTCTGCCTCTGAACATGTAAACGAAAATCATCAGTCATCTGAGCCAGACCCAAGCAATGTAATTTCAGTAATATCAGATTCTGGCATTTATATAACAGGACTTGTAAATCATCGTGTTACACCTATTTTACTTGATACTGGAGCGACAGTTAGTGTATTGAGCGAGGAAACGTGGAAAAAAAGTGGCGTTAGCTCGGAATTGAATCCAGTGTCTGGGAGCTTGACAACAGCGAATGGGGAGGTTTTGACTGTTCTCGGAGAGACAAAAACAAGACTTCGCATAGGTGATTTCGATGGTTACTGGGATATCATTGTGGCACGCGGATTGACGCATGAATGTTTACTAGGATCGGATTTCTTTCATTACTACAAATGCCAAATTTGTTACAATACTGGAACTTTTGCTATTGCGGGAACTGAGGTACCAATAAGATTTCAAACAGGGAACCCAGCAGTGTGTAGGGTGTACCTCGAAAGGGATGTGGAGATTGGGCCTGGGACCGAGCAGCTGTTCACAGTGAAACTTGAGGGGGGGTGTGAACGTAATAATGGGAGTCCTGGTGTAATAGAAGAGGTGCATGAAACGGTAATTGGAGAGACAGGTATTTCTGTTGCACGAGCGCTAGTGATACCCAGAGATGGTTTAACTGTAGTGCACCTTACGAACTTCACTGATCAACCAGTTAAGGTGTGTTCAGATGATCCCATCGGAAAGTATTGCCCATTAAGTACTGTGAATTTTAAAGTAACATCCATAGACACTCGTAGTGAGACTGAGGTGGGGGGAGATGCTCCAGGTGCCAATACCATTCTAAATAATGATGAAGAACTTTGGAAACACAGTGTATATAAGAAGGAACTAGACAGTAAGGAGTTACCGTTTACATTAGAGTCTGAGAATTTGAGTGATGAACAGAGGGGGCAGTTTACCTCCTTGATGAATGATTATGCTGATGTGTTCGCAAAGAGTAATTCAGATTTGGGAAAGACTGATTTGATTGAACACTGTATCGATGTAGGTGATGCGAAGCCGGTGAAGCTACCACCTCGGCGGACACCCCCTCATCAACGAGAAGTGATTGATCATCAGCTGGATGATCTACTAGCCCATGGGAGGATAGAACCATCACAGAGCCCATGGAGCAGCCCCGTTGTTCTAGTCCGAAAGAACGATGGCTCCTATCGGATGTGCATTGATTATAGATGTCTGAATAAGTATACCATAAAAGATGCGCATCCACTCCCCAGAACAGATGATGTATTGGAAGTAATGTCAGGCGCACATTGGTTTACCTGCCTGGACCTCGCCTCCGGGTATTGGCAAATGAAGGTGTCCGAGAAAGACCGGCCCAAAACAGCATTTGTAACACACCGTGGCCAATTCCAATGGACGGTGATGCCTTTCGGGTTAACCAATGGTCCCGCTAGTTTCCAACGACTAATGAACATGGCCCTGAATGGACTCACCTGGACACATTGTTTAGTTTATATTGACGATATCATAATATGGTCTAGGTCATTTGAAGAGCATCTACATCGCCTACGTCTGGTCTTCAGCAGGATTCGTCAAGCGGGACTTAAGCTTAAACCAGCTAAGTGTCAGTTCCTGAAGCAGAGGGTCACCTTCCTCGGGCATGTGGTGTCATCGCAGGGCATCGAGACAGACCCTGAAAAGACCAAAGCGGTTGTTGATTGGCCGGTCCCAGTGGACGTCAAGGAGTTGCAGCGGTTTTTTTTAGGGCTTGTGGGGTATTACAGGCGCTTTGTAACAGAATTCTCTACCACCGCAGAGCCATTATACCGACTGTGTAAGAAGTTCACCCCGTTCCAGTGGGGCAGCAAAGAACAAATGGCCTTTGAGGAACTGAAGAAGTCACTGGTCAGTGCGCCTGTCCTCGCATACCCTAACTTTTCAACAGATGCTGGAAGGTTTCATCCTCGACACAGATGCTAGTCAACAGCTTGGTATAGGTGCTGTCCTCTCACAGTTGCAGCCAGATGGAACAGAGAGAGTTATTGCATATGGCAGTCGGTCACTTAATGACCACGAGAAAAATTACTGCACTACAAGGCTAGAGATGCTGGCAATGGTAACGTACATTGATCACTTTCGTTACTATTTGTTGGGACGCAGATTTCTTGTAAGAACTGACCATCATTCATTGCGGTGGTTGATGTCATTCAAGCAACCGGAAGGACAGGTAGCTCGCTGGTTAGAACGATTGCAAGAATATGACTTCGATGTCGAGCACCGCCCAGGTAAATCTCACATTAATGCCGACGCGATGTCCCGGAGACCAAGACGCCAACATGGAGACTGTCCATCATGCAAGTCCACCGCAGGAGCAGAGTCACATGTTTCCAAGTTGACGTTGGTGCAGTTGGCTGGGACTACGAGTTCAGTTACGCAGGACTTGTGGTCTGAAGAATCGCTAGCAAGCACACAACAAGAGGATGCCGCTATAGGGCCAGTGCTGACGTCTCTACTTCAGGGAGAGGGGAAGCCAACCCAGCAAGTGCTACAGTCTTTGAGTCCCACTACACGTGCAGTCATAGCGCAGTTCGAGCTGTTGGAGGTGAAGAATGGTGTACTCTACAGGAAGGAATTGAAGAAGGGACGAGCAACCAAAGGTCAAGTAGTTTTACCGGAGAAACTGATTACACCAGCACTGCAGCAGTGCCATGATGGTTTAGCTGGAGCACATATGGGACGATTTAAGACACTCAGGAAGATGAAAGCACGTTTTTGGCGTCCAGGTTTGACAAAGCGTGTTCACGAATACTGCGACAACTGTCTTACTTGCTGCAAATGTAAGCCTCGTAAGCGTTCCAGAGCACCATTGCACCCGATTCCCTCCGGTTATCCTATGCAAAGGATTCATATGGACATTGTGGGCCCGCTACCACGAACCAAGAAAAGGAACAAGTATGTCTTGACTATGCAGTGTAGTTTTACCAAATGGGTAGAAGCGTTTCCAATTCCTAACCAACGTGCAACCACGTGTGCAAGGGTCTTCGTTAAGAACTGGGTGTGTAAGTTTGGCGTACCTGATAGTATACACACCGACCAGGGACGTAATTTCGAATCTAAGGTGTTCAGTGAGATGTGTAAGCTATTAGAGATGAACAAGACCAGATCTACGGCTTATCATCCAGAGGGAAATGGACAGATCGAAAACTTTCATCGTACACTAAAAAGTATGATCAAGACCAGAGTAGAGGAAGAACCTGACCGTTGGGATGAACACATGGAGTTTTGCCTGATGGCCTACCGCAGTAGTGTTCACTCGTCGACAGGACACACTCCTTATGAACTTATGTTCGGAAGAGAGATGCGGATTCCAGTTGATGTCATGATGGGGATGGTGCCTGAGGATGAGTCGTCAGAATGTTCATATTCTGAGAGTGTTAGCGAGCTACGTAACAAACTAGCGAAAGGCTACGAAGACGTGAGAACCAACCTACAAGCAGCACAACGGCGTCAAAAGGATGCCTTTGACAAAGGCGTCAGACACACAGTATATGAGCCTGGAGATCTTGTTCTTCGTTACAGTCCACAGCTCACACCCGGTGAAGCCAGCAAGTTCCATCGAAACTGGCAGGGCCCGTATACAATTGTGGAACGCATAACTGAAATTACGTATCGCATAAGAAAGCTGGATAATAACACTCGTAGGAAAACGCTGGTCGTACATTTCAATAACTTGCGGTTATACAAGAGAAAGACACAGAAGCGCAAGCACCACCAGACTTGACTTCAGGCCGCAGTGTCACCACAGAGGGTGCTGGTCGTCAAGCGGAAGATTTGGAGGACAATGATCGTGATGATGCTGAGTGGGTCCATGATGATTCTGGGTATGATGATGCAGTTACTGTACATGTCTCGGAGACCAACGAGAAGGCAAGTATGGGAGATCTCGAGGACACCAGCCCTGAAGTCAATACAGATAATACAGATGACACCCCAACTACAGCTAACATTAGCAGTGATGTTGCTCCAAATGCACCAAGCGATGAGGACGGTGAAGAAAGCAACAACTCTGACATTGAGACTGTGGAAACAGAGTCATCAAGACAACATCCCACTAGATTAAGACGTCCACCAGATCGCTACGGAGAATGGATTCTTAACAGCTTACAGCTGACTAAGTTACTTTCAGAAGTGAACAAGTGCGTTCGTATGCAAGGGACCCAAGTAGAGGCTGAGAAGATAAGAATCCGGAAGCTGAGGCCACAGCTGCTGAAGAAGGCACAAAGACTTAGAAAGGAACTAACTAAGAGAAACTCTTATACTTAATATGACTAACGACTGTCATTGATTGTTACTGTTATTTTTGTTGAATTACCATTAGTTAGAGACTGTTCCCTTTTGTAGGGGGGATGATGTGAAGGTTGTGTGACGTTACACGTCACGCACCATATATGGAGACTGACGATGACCTTGGCCTCGTGGCCAAATAGTTGTTGTGAAATATCGAAGGCTGAGTTTATATGTGTAAACAGCGATATTAAACACGGTTAAATCTTCACACTATTTTGTCGTTATAAAGCACAAAAACAATAACCGACTCTCGAGTCAAAGTGCTGTCAGCCAAGAAAAAACGGCGCGAACAGTTGAATGGTTTGCCGTTCTGATTGGCTGGTTGGGTTATTTTGTGATTTTTGATTGGCTTAGAGCAGCGGTCTAAAATAAATTTTAGCCAGCTGATTTCACCATTTTAGACCACAAAATACGCCACAATGCCCGATGAAATGATTATAATGGGCGTTTTTATTTTGTAACACGGTTATTTTTTCACGTTACACTTGCGGCAAATGTTGGCCTGGAAATGACTGGACATGTTCGAGTCTATGGATAGAAGCCTCCATCAACAACATATATAAGCTTTATGCAACTCATTTTAGCTTTGGGGTTTCTGTGTAAAAGATAGAGAGACTGGAGAGAAGAGAAAACGGACGACGAAGGTGGAGTAGGACCACTCTTGTCACTCGTTACTCGTGCTGTCGCTCATCATCTCGCTCATCATCATGCAGTTTCAGAAAATGTGTTTTTGAATACAGAATAGCCTTGTGAAAACTCTTCAAACGCCACAACGTTAATTACAAGATACCAACCAGTAAACCACATCCAATAATAAATTGAATTAAGTCACTCAGTTTTGACGAAATAGTTTGATGAAAGAGAAAAAAATTTGTCTTTGAAAGTCTTCGGAGGCAGGTTTGAAATCACACGCTACAACAGTCAACAGCCTTTTTGAAAAACCAGCAATTTTCACGACTTTATCCTTAGATTTTCCATCGGATTTAGTACTTTAATGCACTGTCGAATCGATTCCATATATTCTTGGGAATGTTGTTATTTTAATTAAAATTGTTCAAGGCACTGGCACCAGCTAGGCCGGAAAGTACAAAGAGCGACATTCTTCATGCAGGTTTCTTGTTGAGTTGGCAGTAGTTTTCGGCGTCCATGTTGTTCATTCAATCCATGAACTTACATGAACCTCAGTTCGCTAAGAATAAGAATAATACTTTATTTCTTATAAACGTATTTCAAAAAACCCAATGCTTTTTACGACAAATATTAAAACATTAAAATGAATTCAAGTTTAAAAACGGTCAATAAAGTAAATTCTCAATATAGTTAAAATCCTCAAACTAATCATTATTATGCAATTTTAAAAACATTGAAAAGATAGTTCTTAAGCCAAAAGAGACCGTTCGCGTTGAAGAGATAGAGTAAAGCAGTTTATTCGATGAACGATGATTTCGGGATGGCTTGTAAGCAGTTACCAACTCAGATAGATAAGGAGGGGCGACATCATTTGCAATCCTATACATAAAGGGACATATATTGTATGTAATTATGTTTTTAACTGTAATCCGGCAATGTAGATCTCTGAGCCGTGATGGGGTTACATGATTCCTTTTCTTTGACAAGGTAACGAGACGTGACAATCCAATAAAAAAGTATATGAAGTGAAGGTCAATAACCTTTACTGATATGAGATTTACGTGTAAATACGAGTGCACTATTTCGAGCAAATCTAAGGGTATATTATAAACAGGTGTCAAGTTTTAGCAAGACTAAAAACATTCCACCAAACTAGACCTAGCTTCATTAATTATTATCAAGAGACCATACTACTAAGAGAGCGAATATCGTACTGATGTGTGGTCCATGCTCGTGCCGTTAAACCATATCTATTTTTAGTAACCGGAAGGTGAGCACACGTTAGTGAAATCTGACTTCCGGCAGAAAAAAACTCTTCCGGTAAAACGCTTTAAAAAAAAGCTTTTAAAAAATCAAGAAAAAATACGTAAGCTCGTAGATTTCGGGATGATAACGTTTATATAACGTTCAGGAGACTGGGGCGAGACATGATAGAGTGAGGACGCTCGTTCCTCCTCTCTAGCCAAATTTCAAATCATTTAAACGGTTATTGGCTGATCTTATAGCGTTGGGAAATACAAAAAAAGGTAAAAGAAGGACTCGATCTTCAATATCATCTACTGAAAGTTATTGCCAATCACCTGAACTGAAAAAGTCCAAAAACGTACATGTAAACGACAGTGTCGAAGAAACGGCCGATAGCTATAGTGAAGACGAAGACACTGAAGACACTGAAGACGAAGTTCTAACAGCTCTCAGTATGGCTGAAGGGGTCAGCAAGACTCTAGAAGAAATACTATTGAAACTGGGAAAGCTGGACTCAATTGAAGAGTCGGTCCACAATATAGAGACGACCCTATCCAAACTCGAAGTAAGAACGTCGAAACTGGAATCCTTCGAAGCTTCAGCATCTAAAGACATCGAAGACATGAAGCAAGGCTTGAATTTCCTAGACAACAAAGTTGACTCCTCGTTATACAAATTAGAAAATGAAGTAAAAAGACTGCAAGACAAAGTAGAGCAGTCAAGATCGAAAGAAACAGTATATGAAGAACAAATTGAAGAACTTAAGATCAAAGATCTATACCTGGAAGCATACTCTAGGAGAGAAAACATCAAATTCATGAATATCAGAGAAGAGGAGGACGAAAATGTCGAGGCAGTCATACGAGGCTTTTTACAGGACGAACTAAACTACAGTAATTACGACTTAGTGGAGATTCAACGAATACATCGAAATGGCAGAAGAGTAGGATCAAAACCGCGTCCGATATTGGCAAGGTTCCTGCGTGCTAAGGATTGCGAGGAGATTATCTCACTAGGTTACAAGCTTAAAGGGACAAGCTACCAAATGTTTAGGGCACTACCCTACGAACTAGTAAAGAAGCGAAAACTTCAAATGCCAACCTACAAGAAAGCCCGACAAAACAAGATACCAGCAGCTTTCAGTAAGTCTGAGCCGGACAAACTTTACATTAGAGGTAATCTGTGGCCGGTAGGTCAGGAACTTTATACGACTTAGTTTATAAACTTTAATTAATTTATTTACTTTCTAACTCCAGCTCATTAATCACCAAATGTGAGTTTTATTTTCATAGGCGGAGGGGAGGTAAAAACCCAAACACGCTTATAGCCTAGTGTGAACACGGTTAACTCCCCCGTTAAATTGCTACGTTTGTCAGTACGTTTATTTTTTTCGGTAATGTTAGATAAGAACTAGTTTCTTTTGTGCTTTTGCCACTTACGGAATCGAAAGCAGAAGTTATAGCGCTTTATGAATACATTTAACTTTCAAATATTATCACTTAATGTTCGAGGCCTAAGGGAATACAAGAAAAACAGAAAACTATTGAATTGGTTCGTCAAGCATAAAGGCGAAAACGGTGTCACATTTATGCAAGAAACCCATACTACGTCAGATATAGAAAACGATTGGATTAAAAAAACAAGGGGTAAATTAGTAATGTCCCACGGGGCTTCAAATAGCAAAGGCACTGCAATTATGTTTGGCAGCAAATTAAACTCTATAATTAAACAAGAAATATTGGATAAAGACGGGAGATATGTAATAGTGTGGAGTGAAATACAAGGAAGACATTTTTTGTTTATTAATTCATACCTGCCAAATTACGAACAAGAACAAATACTTTTAATGAAAGAGATTTCAGAAATGATTAACAAGGTGGAATGTCCGGTAGAAACTTACATTATTTGGGGAGGAGACTTCAATTTTGTCTTTGATATAGATCTGGAAACATCGGGCGGAAACCCAATGCTTAAGCTATGTTCCATCCAAACTATGAAAACAATTATGCTTGATTACGATATTTGTGATATATGGAGATTACGTAATCAAAATACAAAGCGATATACTGTACTTGGGGGGAACTGCACAGGGAAGAAGTAGTAGATCAAACCAATTATTACACCGTAGATTAGACTTCTTTTTCATATCGGATGAATTACAACCATACGTTGAAGACTGCGACATTATTCCAGCCCCTTCGACTGACCATTCAGCTATAACATTACAATTAAAGGCTTTTTCCAAGACAGCAAAGGACCTTCTTTTTGGAAGTTAAACAACTCCCTCGTTGATAACGAGGCATATGTTACAGAACTTAAAAACCGGCTGAAATTTTTTTAAACTTCATTAAACGAAGAAGGTATAAGTAATCCACAACTGAGATGGGAGCTCATTAAGTACGCAATTCGTAAATTCTCTGTAACATTTTCAAAAAAACTATCAAGGAACCGTAGATCTGAATATCTGGAAATAGAATTGGAAATTAAAAGAATAGAAAATATGAATGGATGGGAAAATAACGAGGAGATGCTTATAAGGCACGATAAACTCTTGAAAACTCTAGAAGAGAGAAGCAATTATATTACCGAGGGTATAATTATTATATCTAAGGCAACGTGGCATGAACTTGGGGAAAAAAGTACCAAGTATTTCTTGACTTTAGAAAAACGTAACAAGTCTAAAACACATACCAAAAAAATTATTAGACAAGGATAATAAGGAAATTACTCAGCCAACTGAAATACTTAAAACGATAGAAGCACATTTTAGTAGGCTCTTTAAATCAAAGTCAAATAACACAATAGATGAATGCAAGGATTTCCTCTCGAATTTTAGCGTTCCTTCAGTATCATCTGCAGACAAGGAGGCTTGTGAGAGTAGAATAACGGTTCATGGCTGTTACAAGGCTTTAAATCAAATGGGTACTTCTAAGACACCAGGCAACGATGGATTGACAAAATAATTTTATATGGGTATGTGGTCAGAATTAAAATATGATCTTGTGGAGTGTCTGAACCACAATTTCGAGGTTGGAATGTTAACAACCTCTCAGAAACAAATAATAATAACTCTACTTGAGAAAACAGGCAAAGATAATAGATTCCTAGATGCATGGCGCCCTATCAGTCTGATTAACGTAGATGTTAAAATTTGCAGTAGAGTACTAAGCAACAGGTTGACCAAGATATTACCCTATTTGATACATCCAGACCAAGCTGCCTTCATCAAAGGCCGAAAAATTGATGAACCAATAAGATTAATTCAAGATATAATGGACTACGCAAAAAAGAAAAACAACCCCATAATTCTCTTTGCCGCTGACTTTGAAAAAGCTTTTGATTCAATTGAGCACAATTTTATCTATGCAGTATTACACCATTTTGGCTTGGGAGAGAATTTCATTAAATGGATCAAACTTCTAGTAACTGAAAATCAGAGTTGTATAATGAACAACGGGAATGTGACACATTTTTTTCAAGTTAGAAGAGGTACTAAACAAGGAGATCCTATTTCTCCGTATATATTTATTTTTTTTTAATAATAGAAATAATGGCGACTATAATGAGAAAAAGTGAAGAAATTCAAGGAATCGTTATCAAACAAAAGGAACAAAAACTAATCCTATTTGCTGATGACACCACCTTTTTTTTAATTTAAAGACAACATTTCATTAAAAAATGTGTTAGAAAAGCTTGAAATATTTTCTAATTTTTCATCTCTAAGATTAAATGTGAGAAAATCTGAGGCTGGTTGGCTGACAAATCAAATAATCGATTGTCCAAGTCAAGTTACAGGCATCAAATGGATTAACTTTGAAGAAAAAGGCGTGAGAATTATTGGCATTCAGATCATATAATGAAAAGTTTCATTATATCAATAACTTCCAACGTATCATTACCAATTTTAAGACAACTTTATCAATATGGAAAATGAGAAACTTAACTCTCTATGGCAAAATACAAATACTTCGTTCACTTGCACTCCACTCCCTAAGCTGTTCTACGTGTGTTCAAAAATCCGTGTCTCAGATGACTTCATTAAAATAGTTGAAAGCACCATTAAAGACTTTATATGGAACGGAAAAAAAACCCAAAATTAAGTATAATACTTTAATCGGTGATTATTCCATGGGTGGATTGAAGCTTCCTGATTTTGATTCTTGTATAAAAGCAAATCGCGTTAAATGGGCTATCATTCTGATATCGTCTTGTAAGTGAATAAACAACTTGGAATATTTTCCCCTCAGCATATCTTGAACCCATAGGAGGATTTCAACAAGTAGGTGTAAATTTCGACAGTCAAAGAATTCCCGAATCTACCCCCCTCTTTTACAAAAGTATTCTAAGTAATTGGTCAGAAGTAGCGATAGACAATATTAACAACGATCCGTTATTAGTATTCGATCAACAAATTTGGAACAATAACTACATAAACATTGCAAATAAATCAGTGTTTTATAAGGACTTCTCAAGTCTTAATATAAACAAAGTTGTAGACCTTTGCGATGAAAACGGGGAATTTCATGGGCACATGCCAAAAAATTGGGACTCCAAGACAAAGGCTTCTTGCGGTGGGCTGGAATAATTCACGTTACCAACGGAATGGAAAACAGCTTTGAAAGAAAACATAAATATAAATATGGGTAGAAACGTAGGACAAGCAAAAATATATTTAAATTTTGCCACAAAAAAAAATTGAACTAGAAAATATTAAAACAAACCAAGTATACCAATGGTTTATCAATTTAAAATTTAGATCCCCGTCCTCCCAAAATAATGTAAGTAGGCGCATAAACCAAGACACTCCTTTAGACTGGCAAGAAATATACAGCAGAATTTATACAACTTCAATTGATACTTATTCCAGATATTTTCAATATAAGATACTTAATAATATTTTTATATTTAAATCGCGACCTTCATCGTTTCAAAATACTGGACCATTCTGTTTGCTCTTTTTGTCTTCTTTACCCTGAAACAATAGATCATTTTTTTGTCCATTGCATAGAATCCAAAAAATATTATTTTCAAATAAGAAATTGGTTAAAGAATGTTGATATCACTCTCCCAGAATCTAACATATTAAATATAATATTGGGTGTTGAAAATAACATAATTAATTATATTATCTTAATGTATAAATTATCTATATACAAAGCCAGAGAGAAAGGAACAATTCCTTCTTTATCCTTTTTTAAAAACTTATTAAGTTACCAAGAACAAATTGAATATAACGTGGCCAAATCAAAAAAAAAAATTTCTCTACATTTAAATAAATGGAGCAAAATAACTAATGCTTTACGTTCCTGAATAATGTCCATGTTACTGGCAAAGGCATTCATGTACAAAAACTAATTTGTTAGACATTTTTATTTTTGTTTTCTATATTTAATTTACATCTATGATTTTAATCACAATAATAAAAAAAATGTAAGTATACATATCAAGTAATTAAGTATTTAGAAAACATTGTAATTAAATAGAAATGTGTGTAATAAATTTAAATGAACAAAAAAAATAAAAATAAAAACGTTCATATCAAATATACTAAAAAGACGACTGTAAATTGGACAGTGAATTTCAGTCCTCCTTTGAAAGCTGAAATATTTTTGAATTTTCGATCTTCAACGCGGCCGCGCGGCTTAGCTTCCCGCCATTTATGTAAGTAAGAAATCTGCTGAATCAAATTCAAATTATATCGATTTTGTCGTCTGTTATTCTACATGAAAAGGCTTCATATAACACCGTTAAGGAGTTGATTTCTTTGAAATGGACCTGTAACGTTAGAAAATAATAAAAAAAACCTTCGACTGGTGAGTCGGACTGATTCAACTCAACATGAAACCAAAAACTTCAAATACAACTACATGTACAAGTACAAACCTGCTGAGTGTCGCTGATATTTGAACTTCCGGTTCTTCGTTTATTGTTTTGAACAATTAGGGAGTATTCCCAAAATATGGAATCGATTGATAGAACATGAAATAAATGTATTTGGCCTTGATTCACGATGAACACATATCGCTGTTTCAAAAACACGTTCAAATATGAAATATCTTCCAAACCATTCCTTCAAACACATTTGAATCTCTTTGGATATACTTGGTGGCTCGTATTTATTATCATCCCGAGTGTTTTAGGAGTTTTTTGTAAAACAACAACAGAAAAACCACAACCTAAGAGTGAGAGTGCAACACGGCGTACGCTTCAACGATCGATTCAAACAAGATTGGTGAAGGTAAGCGTATATACCGGTATAGTGGATTATATCTTTCTTTTTCCGCCAACGACTGCCATTTAAAATGTGTGTTTACATTCCATCCTTGAATTTTCTCGTCTCTTGTCTTGATTCATTGAAAACTTGTCGCTTGATTGTTGTCGTAATGTCGTTTCTCAAAACCAGTTTGCAATAAAAACCGACGTAAGAATCGTAGTTAGGACTTGAAGTCAGTTTTGGTTGCCATAGATTTGTGACTTTAACTTCTAGTCTAATGCATTGTTGCAAGTGTTTTCATTTTCATTTTGCCATATAATAACAACAATAACAAGGAAGAGGGGTGAAGCGTGAAGAGGTAGGATGCTCGTTTGAGCGCTCCGTATATACTCTTGCTCATTTCCCTAGTAATTGTAAATCATAGCCAGCTTTATTTCAGTTATTTCATGAGTACTAACACGGGAGTTCGGAGAACCAGGGAAGAACTGTCATCGAGTTCGTCAGTCTCTAGCGTAGACTGTTCTCCACAAGCAAAGCTGCAAAGAATGGACGCCGACAAATCAAACCTAATCTTGGAATCCATCTATAAAGTTGTGACGGAGATTCAAAGTAATACAAACAGGTTACTGACAGAGAACAAGTCTTTAAGAATATAATTTGACGAGGTGAGGACCGCTATGACTTTCCAGTCGAAATTAGTACATGAGAGGACTTGGTAAAGGAGAACAAGTCTACAAAGAAGGAGTTCACAGACCTCACAAACTCCTTGATTGACTGCAACGCCGAACTAAGGAACGCTAACACCAACATGAGGAGCCGGAACCCTTGACAACCAATCTGAATGTGGATCTCCTGGCCACATTCGTCAAATATTTTCTATGTAAATTAGATGATCTCCGCAGTTAAGGTATCAGGATACGTTTTGGACCTCTATGTCTTCGGACTTCGACAACACGCACGCTTTACAATATTTTACCAAAAAAGTATACATTTTCTGAAAGCTGAATAAATGTAGTTTTTGAGTATACTTTCATATTTTTAGATTTTGCATTATAGAAATTGTTACGCGAGTATACGTGAAATTCGACCGTAGTGCGTTCTAAAAGTTCGATTGCACATGGAATTTAAGTTATGCTTGTGAAAAACACACTAACAGACTTTCGAGATAATGAACTTCAAAACAGTGTCTTAATTTTCCGATATCTGTTTTAGATCAACCGCAATCCTACGCCAAAATTAAACAATTGATTTTAGAGCTATGTTGTCAACAAATGGGGCCATAATGTTTGAACGAAAATAACATCGGAGACACAGTTTTTTAGATCAACTATTGCTGAGCCACCTTGCAAATTTTCAGCGAAATCCATTGAAACCCTAGCGACATTAAGCATTTGAAGGACGTGCATTTAGCGCTGAAAATAGTTCCGAGAAAAGACGCAATTACTGTTTTGGAAGATCAAGCCACACCATGTTTATCCAACACCTAGCGTAATGAAATGTGTCAACCACTTGTCAAGATATCTGGTCAGTATTCATAAAAGGTCGACAGGTCATATGCAAATGACAAAATATCGCAGTAAATTTATTGTGCTCTGGCTTGTTCGAGTATTGCGGGTGCCGGGGCATGTTTTAGTGTGTATGTATTTGTATGGTTTTCTGCTCTGTTTGGGAACGGTTTCTTTGAAGACGAAGTCGACGATCTTCTTCTTGGATGAGAATATAAAGATTTACGTTTTCTTGAGGATGTGTATTTGTTTTTACTATTATTATTATTATTTTACATGTAAAAAGTTCAAAAGTTCAAAAATTATTATGTATAGTTGTTGTATCGTTCGCCGCGTGGTTATGAGTGTCACGTACTGATGCGCTTCGAATGACGTCACAATCCAAACAATTACTGCTGACATATCGTTTCCTGTAGCAAATTAGTCACGATTTTGGCTATCTTCATTTTCTCTGCTTGATTCGTTAATATTTGTAATTTATTTTAAAGAAAGTCATAGAAAATGGAAAGCTTATTCAAAATCGCTAAAAATCCGATTTTGGAAATTTTTGCTAAAAAAACATATCCTGATACCTTAACCGGTGTGATCAGGAATTCATCAGCATATCAAACTTATGTCCTGCATCATTGAACATTTGCTCCTGTTGGGACACAGTATCACGCGGACAACGTTTTTGAATGCGCTTGTGCAAGATGAAATTATTGAATTACAAATGTGCTTTGTTTACTATTAAATCACGTTTGAGGCCCATTTAATCGAGCAATTTGTTCTTTGGCCGCTAAATAAAGCATTTCTCAATTGATCTTTTTCCGCCTTTGACAATGTGTAAATTAGAAGTATAAAAGAGGATGCTATAGAGCTGCATATGTTTCCTCAACAGGGGAAAACATATCACAAATTCGAACTTCAGACCTATTGATCTTGTGTGTAAATATTAGAAATTGCCTTCAAAAACGTCCTTTCCGAGCCATAATTTATTTGTCTATGTAGCTTCTACATACAGACCGGGATAAAGAGCACCGATATGATGTTCACGATTACCAAACAAAGAGTTTTAGATTTCATTTTGCCACCGCTTAATTATATCCAATATACATGTATTTTTTATCAAAACGCGCGTATCATTACAGAGCATTTGAATCTGGCGGTAGGTTTTTGATTGACACAATTCCCAAAGAATTCAAAGGGTTTTTGTGTGTAGCGTATCTAACGCTCTCCCATATCTCTTCAGATATTTCAGTTCGATCAATTTTGAAGAAACGGAAAATGCCACGGTCAAACCTATTTATTTGTGCTTGAATTGCCAGCTTATTCATTCCTTACATATTCGTCTTTTATATTCTGATGGTAGGTTTTTGGTTTTTATTTTAACAATGCAGTAAAAAGCAAAAATGTATCAAAATCATGCTATTTTTTCGCCTAAATAAGGCAATGACGGTGTAACGAAATAACTTTACATGCCCCTTTGGCCCCTGTTAGGGGGGTCATTAAATATCGGGAGGGGGGGGGGGGGGGGGGGGGGGGGATGGAGGAGGAGGAAAGTCATTTTTTAGGTTTTTGTTTCCGGACCCCCCTCTTAAATGCAAACAAATACTGAAGACCCCCCTTTGAAATTGGTAAAAATGTCAAGACCCCCCTTCTGTGCGTGCCCATTCATTTGAAAAACACTCAGAGTCAGGTTCTAGCTATCGGTTATAGACCGAATTCATAATTGGCTGCTTCTAATTTCTATAAAAGCCAACAAATATAATTTTGGGAAAAGTAAATATTTGATAGAATATTTATGTGATCATCTAAATACCATGTGTGTGTTTTGAAACCAAATAATAAATCCTTGAGAAGATATCAACACTTGAAATTGTGAAATTGCACCAAAACAACGCTGGTGAGGACTCACTTGAAAAATACATACAAAACTCTCTATTCATGATCTGCCATAATTCCGATGATATTTTGTCTACAGCAAAGTGTTTATTTCTATAGGTACTATTTTAGATGACAGTGATCATTTGTACCAGAAACGTATCATATTGCCAAACTAAAAATACGCCATTATGAATTCGGTGTATAGGCATTGCTAAGGTTTCACCATTGTCGCACAGGTACTTTTTCAATCGGTTCAAGCAAGAGTTTTTTTTGGTCCACCACAAGGACCTACGCCCAAGGAAAACAAATCCTAACTGTCCAAAAGATATTTTGTGGATGTGAATGATATCTTGGTGTAGGGATTTATAATCTGTGTTTTGAGTTAATTAGCTATTCGATTTTTTAACTAGTAGTGAATTTTTAAAAGGACAAAAATACTGAAAATAACATTATACAAGAGAATAAGACCTAATGAATATGGGCGGATCTAGGATTTTACAAAGGGGGGTGGATAATCATAAAGCTCTTTCAAGGTGTATATATTCTCCATCAGAGAGTCGACTGATTATAATTGTCCAGGCCCGGTGTTTATTGACTCCAGGAGCGTAGCTAGCTTTGTTTTTGCTGGTCCACAAAAGTGAACCAGGGCCGTAGCAAAGGCCAAGCGGTGGGGGAGACGCGTAGCGAGCGCCGTAGGCGTGAGCTGGTAGGGGGGTATGGGGGCATGCCCCCCCAGACAATTCTGAAATCTAGAGGCTCGGAAATGCTATTTCCAGCGTTCTCCAAGAGTTATTTGTGATTTACGTGTATCGCTAATTACTTCCTACACTGTCTCAGCAAACCAATGCTGATAACACTTGAGAATTTCGATGGCTGAATCCTTTAATTCACGAATTGAAAGTCCGGAACCTGCTATGAATCGTGCTCTGCTCTGACCAAGGGCGGTTTTCAACCGGTTTCTCCTAAACCGTGTAATAACGCGAAACATGAAAGGGAGTGTTAGAACACTTACAATACTTCTAATTCATATTTTCTATCAGTTAAACATCTAGAGGGGGGTGGCTAGCCATCCAATCCACCCCCCTGTATCCGTCCCTGAATATGACCTCATATTCTCTTGCATTATATTGTTGCAGGAGCCCATAAGTAGGAGCATCCATGTAGCATTAAAATCTGTCACAGCGTTTGAACAAGTTTGGCTATTTCAGTTAGAACACGTAATTGACCAATCACTGTTGCTGCAAATTAATGAGTTGCTAATAAAACGAGTTGCGGCAAATAAAACGAGTTGCTGCAAATAAAACCGGAAGTGCACAGTGATTGGTCACTATGATTTCGCGAAATCGTGTTCTAAAAATAGCAAAAGTGATATAGACCCAATATGTAGCATGGATGCACTGTTATTTTCAAGGAGTTGTAACTACTCGCCTATAAGGGTTATAATGACTCCACCATGTGGAGTTACTAGTGTGGAGTTATAGTAACCCCTATATGGGAGTTATTTTAACTATATGGGTAGAGTAAATATGACCCGTGTGGGAGTTATTTTAACTCCCAATAGAATATGAGCTAATATCTTGATATTTTACTCCCCTTTAGGAGTTAAATTTACTCCTGTGATACCACACACAGAGTTAGATTAACTCTTTGTTTGGAGTATATTTTGATGGAGTTGAATCAACACCTTCAATTGGAGTAAAATCTACTATCAGGGGAGTAATATTCGGAAGGAGTTGTTTTAACTCTCCATTAAATTTACTCCTGTCAGAGTTAGATTAACTCTTTGTTTGGAGTATATTTTGATGGAGTTGAATCAACACCTTCAATTGGAGTAAAATCTACTATCAGGGGAGTAATATTCGGAAGGAGTTGTTTTAACTCTCCATTAAATTTACTCCTGTCAGAGTTAGATTAACTCTTTGTTTGGAGTATATTTTGATGGAGTCGAATCAACACCTTCAATACCCATTCTTATTGGTTACTATGACCAATAGTGAAGTGGTTATATTTCAACCAAAAATCAATGTGTTACATTTAAAAGTACCAATGTAATATGAATGCACTAATATAATTTATTTGGAGTCCTTTATTTGGAATTTTCGTGAGATTATCAACCCTGATTATATATTTTCGATGAAAACCACGACAAACATGCAACCTTTTAACGTGCTGCCTTGCATGAGCTTCACATTTATATTTAGATTGAGAATACCTTTCAGTATAATATACATGTAAATAACAAACATTCCATAAGTGTCCAGTTGAATCAGTTAGAGTTTACGACCCTATTGAGATTGTCCTCAGCTTTACTTAAACATATCTTTCTAGAATGGTAAAATATCCAGAATTGAACTGTACTTGCGAACAATAATATTATCATATTAAAACTCGTGTTACTCGGCCAAATGAATCGTATTGATTTTAAAAGGATTATAGGATTAAAGGATTAAAGGATTAACCTTATTTGGAAAGCTGTCGTTTAGAGCTTCACTGTGATTGGCTAGCAATGTCTAATTTGAATTTTAGGCGGGCAAAGATTCATATCGCCATTCTGTTTCACGTTGAACGGTTGCAAGACAGAATAAGTGACTTTATTTAGTAAAATAATCGACCATTTCTACTATGAAATGTCCTGGAATTGTTGTGGAACAGTTCGTGTATGTGTTAGGATCATTACGGCCAAAACCTGAAGCGAGGAACAAGGAATGACACATCGTTTGCGAGGTAAGATCAGTTGACTACTCGTGAGTCGTGTAGACCTTCGAGAAGAGTTGAAGTTTGATCGAGTCGTTGGGGCCGCAAGAAAACGAATCATATGCATTCTCTTGTGGCCCCAACGACTCGAACGAACTTCAACTGTTGTCCACGGAGTTTCGCGAAGAATTAGGAGTTATTTTGCAGTCTACTATTCCTCGTGAACTCGTGAGATCTGAATACTTAAGCTTAAGCTTATATAAACGAAACCACATTTATCAACCTCAAAACATGATGGATGATAATACATGTACATTAATATATACTATATTCCTGCGAAGCCAGTGTAAAAACATGGAAGTTATTCTTACAATCTGAATCTGATCAGTGATTTGGCCATGAATTTCCGTTTTCACTCGCAATATATGACATTCTTGTAATCAGGAGCCGTCGTTTATATCAAGGCAAGTGACCCTTGCCTTCTGTATCCTTCTGGTATATGCCTGGCTGAGGTTGTCTTATGGACAGCCTTGCTTGGTGCCATACCCAGAAATCAGAGACATGCCTGGTCGCGCAGCTCATTATTCATAAGCTTTTCGTACATTTACATATCAAAGACAAATGGTAGAAATGTATGGCAAAACATAGAAAATCAGAAATATCTGAAGAACTAAACTTCGGATGCAAACTCCCGATAGCTAATTCACAAGTTTAATGTTTTGGGTGCTCGAATCGAGTACACTTCTTACAATCAAGCGAAAATTAATAAAGTATGACAAAATCGATTTCAAAAATCGCTCTCTCAACAACATCTCACCTCTATCATTTACTGTAAAAGGCCGCCAAATTGAGTAAATTCCTAAAAGTTGGAGGCCGGTAGCAGCTTCGTCGTGCGTGGTACACACTTTCCCGATAGCCAGTTCGAAAGGACGTCATCTAAACTCACAGAATATCACACTTGTTTGGCCATAAATTCCACTTCTAATATGACAAAGTCCAGCCAAAGATAAGCTAAATTCCACTTTCGCCGATACAGAAGCATACTGAGTAAATATACTGTTTTCACCGTTGTTTTTCACTCGGTAAACGCTTCTGTCAAGATTATTTGGATCGCCATGTTTACATAAGTAGCCTGGCCTGTTAGATTACACAGGAAACCCAGAGATAGTTAGCTGAGTTAGGCTCAAAAAGCGAGAAATAGGAGAGACGATGGAGGGGAGGGGGTTCAACTTTGGGCTTCCTGTGGTAAATACCATTTTCGCATCTTTTTGCTAAATTTGCAATTATTTTAAAATGTAGAGGCTGTATGATCAAGATCGCTTCACACTATTAGTTTGTGATTCAGATTTCACATAGTTTACATGAATTTGAGCATAATCTTTTGATTCTGGGTAACTCCGCTGACACAAATAATCGTAGACGCAAAATGTCTCTGATTTCTGGCAATGTCACATCTGATTAATTGGAATTGTTTATATGTGGGTTGATTGCTTTGAACTAAAGTTGAATTTGGATTAGTAACATGTTATTCCACTGGCTCTGCAGAAAGCTATTTTTGTAATTCTTCATGCAGCTGTTATTACATTACAAAACTTCTTGTATCTTCAACCTGAGTTTTATTTCAAAACTGCCAAGCTTTCGGGCTAAGCGCCCATCTTCAGGGCTAAATGCATAAAATCGAATTACAACGGCTATAAGTATACGAACACAAACAAACAAACGCCACCAAACAAGCAAGCTCGTGCACAACAAACTGAACAGTCTCGCACAAAGCAAACAAAATCGAACAACGCCAGATAGAAAGTAAAAAGGTGCGCGAGGAATAGAAAATGAAGTATTAACGTAAGAATTGAAAATAATAAATAGAAAGGTAGCCAAAAAAACGAAACCAGAGCGCGATGAACTATAAAAACAGAATAAAATTGAGTAAACGAATGATTGAATAAAAGAATGAACGAATGAATGAACGAATGGATGAACAAATAAATGAATGATAGAATGAACGAATGGATGAATGAATGAATGAACGAAATAATGAATGAACGAATGGATGAAAGAATAAATGAAATAATGAATGAAATAATGAATGAATGAACGAAAGAATGAGTAAATGAATGGAAGGATGAATAATAATAATAAAATAATAATAAATAAATAAATAAATAGATTGCGCAATTATTGCTTGTTAATTAGTGGCATGTAGGTTCATTTACTCATTCTTTCGTTCATTCATTATTTCATTCATTTTTTCATTTATTCTTTCATCCATTCGTTCATTCATTATTTCGTTCATTCATTAATTCGTTCATCCATTCGTTCATTCTATCATTCATTTATTTGTTCATCCATTCGTTCATTCATTCGTTCATTCTTTTATTCAATCATTCGCTTACTCAATTTTATTCCGTTTTTATAGTTCATCGCGCTCTGGTTTCGTTTTTTTTTTGCTACCTTTCTATTTATTATTTTCAATTCTTACGTTAATACTTCATTTTCTATTCCTCGCGCACCTTTTTCATTCTTTAATTTCTATCTGGCATTGTTCGATTTTGTTTGCTTTGTGCGAGACTGTTCAGTTTGTTGAGCACGAGCTTGCTTGTTTGGTGGCGTTTGTTTGTTTGTGTTCGTATACTTATAGCCGTTGTAATTAGATTTTATGCATTTAGCCCTGAAGATGGGCGCTTAGCCCGAAAGCTTGGCAGTTTTGAAATAAAACTCCGGTTGAAGATACAAAAAGTTTTGTCATGAATTATCCAACCTACAAACCAACATTAGATTTTGTTATTACATTGTTTCCAGTTGATGGCAGAGAGTAGTTATCCCAGTTCAAGTCACAGTGTCCAATCGATCAATCAATCAATGGTCTTTAGTGTAAGCCGCCTATACACTCTGTACATGTACATGTAGCTTGTATCAGTATAACTCATTTTTAAATGAATATTTCAGCAAAAAAATATATTTTGTTTTGTGACTTTTACCTTTGTAATTTTGTTAAAATGACCATTTGGGAAAATGGTTATAAATTCTACGTACCCACTTTTCAAATAAATATTTCAGCAGAAAATCCATTTGAAAGTATGTCAATTTGTTTTGTTTTCAATTTAAAATATCAAATAGCCTATGTTTGGTTTGGGGTGTTAATTTGTGTTAAAATGACCACTTTGAGAAATGGTTTAATTGGTTGTTATAACCAAAAGGCAATGGTTCATTTTACCACCATATTGGTGGTCGAAATTACCTATTAATAAATGGGTTAAAAGAACCAATTCTAAAATGGTTACCTCAGATCCACTTATTAACCTTTTTGGTAGATTTAACCAATCCATTTTTACAGTTTAACTCCTGAAAAGAGTAATTGTAACTCCAACACTAGAGTAAGTTTTACTCCTGAAAAGAGTAATTGTAACTCCAACACTAGAGTAAGTTTAACTCCTGAAAAGAGTAATTGTAACTCCAACACTAGAGTAAGTTTAACTCCTGAAAAGAGTAATTGTAACTCCAATACTAGAGTAAGTTTTACTCCTGAAAAGAGTAATTGTAACTCCAACACTAGAGTAAGTTTAACTCCTGAAAAGAGTAATTGTAACTCCAACACTAGAGTAAGTTTTACTCCTGAAAAGAGTAATTGTAACTCCAACACTAGAGTAAGTTTTACTCCTGAAAAGAGTAATTGTAACTCCAACACTAGAGTACGTTTTACTCCTGAAAAGAGTAATTGTAACTCCAACGGTAGAGTAAGTTTAACTCCTGAAAAGAGTAATTGTAACTCCAACACTAGAGTAAGTTTTACTCCTGAAAAGAGTAATTGTAACTCCAACGGTAGAGTAAGTTTAACTCCTGAAAAGAGTAATTGTAACTCCAACACTAGAGTAAGTTTAACTCCTACCAGGGTTGTTACGACTTCTTAAAAAGAGTAAATATAACTCTAACACTAGAGTAAATTTTACTCCTAGAAAGAGTAAAATATGACAGAGTTAAATCAACTCCAGAAAAGAGAGTCATTCTGTACCTTTTTTTTTAACTCCCTTTTTGGAGTTAAACTAACTCCTTGAAAATAACAGTGTGCTCCTACTTATGGGCTTCTGATTATTGCCAGTAAATGATATAACAATACTAGCAAAAATGAGAGACTTTTAGTATTTCTTGGACTATTTATAAAAAGGGATGTATGAAATTGTTATCAGTGAAACATTTGAACCGCATGCAGTTAAAAATTGAACCTTCACTGTATTGTTTGCTGTTGTCAGCTTTAATTATTTATTAGACAAATCATGTCTCCCTCTTTTTCTGTCTGTACGCTCTCAGAAAATTCGAAGCCCCCCCCCCCCCCCCCTTTTTATCAATTTTTTCCTTAGGACCCCCCCCTCACATTAGTAAAAAAAATCCAAGACCCCCCCACTTTCTCCTTTTTGCAAAATCCGGAATCTCTAAAAAAAGTATTGGAAGATTATAGTAAATTTCAGCTCTATTCATCGTTAAACATTAATGTGGATAAATCCGAGGTTGGCTGGATTGGCCCACGAACAGGGCTCACAATTACTAAACCAAGTGAAAAAGAACTCAAATGGATTGACTTTCACGTTTCGGGTGTCAACATTTTAGGGGTACATTTTACTCATAATAAATTATATCGGGAGAAAAATAATTTTGAACGCATATTTGAAAACTTTAGGACAACACTCTCGATTTGAAATTCTAGAAATCTCACCCCTTACGGGAAGATACAAATTTTACGGGCGCTAGGACTCTCTAAACTATATTATATCTGTACTAAAACAGGAGTGAAGGATAGTTTTATAAAAGAAGTAAAGTCTGAGGTGGCAAAGTTTGTATGGAATGGGAAAAAAACAAAAATCAAATATAAAACACTTATTGGGAATTATGAAGTGGGAGGGTTAAAGCTTCCTGATTTTGAGAGTATGATTAAAGCGAGTCACTTTAAATGGGCAACTAAACTATTGACAATACTTATAGTTATTGGAAAGTGCTACCGCTACGGAAACTAAGAAGTATCGGGGGGCCTGAATGCATCAGAGATAATTTTGACTGCACAAAAATACCTAAGGACTTGTCTTTATTTTACACTAACGTACTGAATGCATGGGCTACGTTTTGTGGCACAAAAATCGACGACAATCGGACCGACATTTTAAAACAGTCCCTGTGGAACAACATTTACATTTAAATTAATATTGATAAAGGGTACATGCAACGACTAGTTAAAAAGGGAATTCTGTTAGTAAGTGATTTATGGGATCCCACACTGTTATTTTCAAGGAGTTAGTTCAACTCCAAAAAGGGAGTTAAAAAAAAAGGTACAGAATGACTCTCTTTTCTGGAGTTGATTTAACTCCGTCATATTTTACTCTTTCTAGGAGTAAAATTTACTCTAGTATTAGAGTTATATTTACTCTTTTTAAGAAGTCGTAACAACCCTTCGTAACAACCCTGGTAGGAGTTAAACTTACTCTAGTTTTGGAGTTACAATTACTCTTTTCAGGAGTTAAACCTACTCTACCGTTGGAGTTTCAATTACTCTTTTCAGGAGTAAAACTTACTCTAGTGTTGGAGTTACAATTACTCTTTTCAGGAGTAAAACTTACTCTAGTGTGGGAGTTACAATTACTCTTTTCAGGAGTAAAACTTACTCTAGTGTGGGAGTTACAATTACTCTTTTCAGGAGTAAAACTTACTCTAGTGTGGGAGTTACAATTACTCTTTTCAGGAGTTAAACTTACTCTAGTGTGGGAGTTACAATTACTCTTTTCAGGAGTTAAACTTACTCTAGTGTTGGAGTTACAATTACTCTATTCAGGAGTTAAACTGTAAAAATGGATTGGTTAAATCTACCAAAAAAAGTTAATAAGTGGATCGGGAGGTAACCATTTTAGAATTGGTTCTTTTAACCATTATTAATTGGTAATTTCGACCACCAATATGGTGGTAAAATGAACCATTGCCTTTTGGTTATAACAACCAATTAATGGTAGTTTTAACCACACTACTCTCTTATGTTATTTCAACCAATTTAGAACTGTACCGTGGGTGGATCTGAGGTAATCGATTTAAAATGGTTAAACTGTGTTATTTCAACCAATGTTTATTGGTTGAAACACTTTGGTAGAATCAACCATTTCTCACAGTGGTCATTTTAACACAAATTAACAGCCCAAACCAAACATAGGCTATTTGATATTTTAAATTGAAAACAAAACAAATTGACAAACTTTCAAATGGATTTTCTGCTGAAATATTTATTTGAAAAGTGGGTAGAATTTATAACCATTTTCCCAAATGGTCATTTTAACAAAATTACAAAGGTAAAAGTCACAAAACAAAAAATATTTTTTTGTTGAAATATTCATTTGAAAATGAGTTACTGATAATAATAATAATAATAATGATACAAACTACATGTACATGTACAGAATGTATAGGCGGCTACACTAAAGACCATTGATTGATTGGTACACTGTGACTTGAACTGGGATAACTGCTCTCTGCCATCAACTGGAAACAATGTAATAACAGCAGCATGAAGAATTACAAAATATTTAACGCTTTCTGCAGAGTCAGTGGCCAATAACATGTTACTAATCCAAATTCAACTTTAGTTCAAAGCAATCAAGCCACCTATAAACAATTCCAATTAATCAGATGTGAGCACCAAGCAAGGCTGTCCATAAGAACAGCCTCAGCCAGGCATATACACCTATTTCAAATAACATTGTCGCGTTCAATACAAAGCAACAAGCGTCAAGCCAAGACAGAAGTGAATGCTGGTTTTGTGTTGGCAATTATTTAAATCACAATTGTTTCTATAAGGACTAATTACAAAATGTGAACATTTCCATAAAAAATAGGTCTGATTTAAATAATTTGCCAACAGCAAATGCATTCACTTCGGTCTTGGCTTGACGCTTGTTGCTTTGAATGCGACAACGTTATTTGAAATAGGTGTATATACCAGAAGGCAAGGATCACTTGCCTTGATATAACAACGGCTCCTGATTTACAAGAATGTCATATTTGCGAGTGAAAAGAAAATGGCCAAATCAGAATTACACTGTACAGACTTACTGTTGTAAGAATAGCGTTCACCATGTTATTACACTGACTTCACATAAATATATGAATAACCTTGATTATTTGAATAAATAAATAAATAACAATTTATTGGGTAATAACGAGAATTACAAAGTAATTTGCATCTAGGCCCATAATATAATATATATATATAACATAAACTATAATTAGGTAATGATAATATAAAAATTGAAAATGAATGATGCTAATATAACTTGCAGATAAACACTCAGTATATTTTCAATTGACACACACACAAAAAACAATCTCAAAGAACAGATGTGAGCACCAAGCAAGGCTGTCCATAAGACAACCTCAGCCAGGCATATACCAGAAGGCAAGGGTCACTTGCCTTGATATAACGACGGCTCCTGATCTACAAGAATGTCATATATTGCGAGCGAAAACAAATTAATGGCCAAATCACTGATCAGATTCAGATTGTAAGAATAACTTCCATGTTTTTACACTGGCTTCGCAGGAATATAGTATATAATGTACATGTATTAGCATCCATCATGTTTTGTTACAGAGAGGTTGAAAATTGTATAAGGTAAAGAATGAATCAACCCGCGTTTTAACTTCATATGGTTTCGTTTATATATCAGATCCGTCACGAGTGATCACGAGGAATATAAGGGCTTAGTAGACTGCAAAATAGCTCCTACTAATTCTTCGCGAAACTCCGTGGACAACAGTCGAAGTTCGTTCGAGTCGTTGGGGCCACAAGAGAATGCATATGATTCGTTTTCTCGCGGCCCCAACGACTCGATCAAACTTCAACTCTTCTCGAAGTTCTACACGAGTAGTCAACTGATCTTACCTCGCAAACGATGTGTAATTCCTTGTTCCTTGCTTCAGGTTTTTCACCTGACAAAATTTGAAAAGTTGAGAAATGCACTTGATGCTAAAATATAGACTTTTATACATATTGCTCAGTCTTTACAGTCCCAATACCTAGTTAACTATATTGTATATTGTATATTGTATGTTGTATATCGTATTGTATATCGTATTGTATATCGTATTGTATATCGTATTGCATATCGTATTGTATATTATATGTTATTTATATGTGCTGTTATTTATATTTGTACAATTGAAATAAAAAATGATAATAAAAAAAATAAGAAATACAAATAAAAATAAAAAAATAAAAAAATAAATAAATAAATAAATAAATAATAATAATAATAATAAAGGTACCAGTTGTTGTCCAAATACTATTCTTGGAGACATGTCACATTAAAAAACAACAACAACAACAACAACAATAACAACATTCAGAGCCGGCGTTTTACTGGAAGAGTTTTTTTTCTGACACCTTACGGTTACTAAAAATAGATGTAGCGCCACGATCATATCCCAAAAATCATTCCGCGCGATTCGCTCTCTTAGTATTATGTTCTCTTGTTATTATATATTGAGTTTTCAGAATTTATGCCGTGGCCAGGTTACACTTGAGCGATTTACCAAGGTACAAATCAGAAAACTAAGGTTAACCGCTCTAGAAACAATAGTTTTCTAATTTCTACCAAGGTTCGGTAACTCGTTTACTTCAGTAAACCTCCAAGTGTAAACACGGCATTAGTCAATCCATAGTTAATAAATTATAGAGAATGGTTTTGAAACCCACAATGCATAGATCATTGTAATAATTTGTATTTGTTATTTATTTCCAAGCGTGCCCGTGCATAAAGTTAACACAATATTGTTCGCATAGAGTGATGGCACTTAACCCGTGAAACAAAATCTAATAGTTAGTGACTAATAGTCAATTCAAAACAAAAGAAAACAATGGAATTACAGTTTATTAATATCTACTTGGCTAATATCTGTTTCACGGGTTAAGTGCCATCACTCTCTCAAGGTACTTAAGGCCTGGTTCAAGCCTTAAATACCAGAAAAAACGAAAAAAATTATAATGTCTAATCATTTTGACTAAACATCACAAAAATTGGCATACCTTTAGAGTTTTACATCCTCTACTCATTTAAGTGAATAAAATCCAAAACAGCGTATCACGTGGTTAACCACGTGACAAATAATTTTGAAAATAAAAAATTAAATGCGGTCGCCAGTTTAAGAGGAAAGTGAAAGCAAATAGGTGTGTATAATCACGTTTATGATCATCTATTAACGTTCGTTTAGAAAACCTGTCTCCCGCTTTTTGCAAGGCGAATATTGTGGAAAAGAGGTCACGTGACCATTTCATCAGATTATATTTCGGTAGTTTTCTCTTAAACTATAACTCGGAGCGAGGTTTTCTCGACGCTATCTTTTTTAACCAGTTATCCTTAACGCTATTACGTAAAAACTATTTCATTGTGAATTGAATTCGCGACCGCATTTAAGAAAAACTATATTTTCAGCCAAAAGGTCACGTGACCACATGACGTCACAATGTTTATAACAAAATTGTCACAATTCGTGTATATAACCTTATGCCTAAATATGAGTGCCTAAGTAAACAAGGGTAGCGAGTTACTACAATAAATGTGATTTTCCAAAGTGCCTTTTTGAACCAGGCCTTTTAGTACCTTGAGCTATAGAGCGCAGTCAATATATCCGTTAAACAAAACAAAATAGTTATCTAATCAATAGAAAAATAATTTCAAAGTAATGATGTTAGAGTGATTCCAATAAACGTAAATCTAATAGTTAGTGACTAATAGTCAAATCAAAACAAAAGAACAGTGTCTAGTAATATCTACTTGGCTAATATCTGTTTCACGGGTTAAGTGCCATCACTCTAAGATCCTCTAAACCTTTGAAAAATAAAACAAATAGACTGTTAAGCCGCATTTACACGAACAAGTTAAATGGCGGAAATGTCAAATTTCAAAAATTCATATCTGAGATTAATATTGTTTCAGTTATATTTCTCATTTTACATGTTCTTTCGATGCACGTTTTCGGTCCTTCATTTATTTTGTTTTATATTTACTTGTTTCAGTTTTATCAGTAAAGTTTATTGTATTGTTTGCACCACAATTCCCTGCGCTATCTTGAAAGGTAGCAGTGCCTTTGCATCGAAGCTAGAGAAACGGTGACCTTGCAATGAGACGTAAATAATTGTGCAAGGCACGGCTATACCTTTCAAGATGGCACAGGGAACTGTGAAGGAAACTATGATATGAAGGAAACTATGGTATGAAGGAAACTATGAAGGGGACTATTGATATTGTTTTTTTAATTTCAGGGTTTTCAAAACCATTTGTTTATTGTTTTTGTTGCCTGGCAAATCAATCAAATCTACCCACAACACTGTCAACCCGCAATCACAAGTAACCAAGAAGAAGGCTATGCACTGATTGGTACAGAGTTCAAAACGCTGATAACGATGACGTATGCCCTTTGTTTATTGGAATGCGAAAGCGACTTGAATTGTATGAGCATAAACTTTCATATGGTAACAAAGAAATGTGAGCTGAACGCACAGACAAAGGAGACATTACCAGATATTTATAAACAGAGACAAAACAGTATTTACTCGACAAACATGGACAACAGAACTCCAAGTAAGTATCAATAAGTTTTTTTACAATAACACGGCCTAATCTCGCAATCTGATTGGTTCTCAGCCGTTGTCAATAAGAGTATATGCACAGATACACCGTATGACGAATCGCTCGAGCAAGGATCCAGCGTGCGCTTGAAACAGTTTTTATTTCAAACATTATATGTGTTAATTTGTGGATGTTTTTTTTGACTTTGAAAAAACGCTGCGCTCGTGATTCCACTTGAGTTTTGAACATGTTATGACGTCATTGCAAGTGTGTGTCAATAAGAGTACAGACAACTCAAAACCATCTGCAATTTGTTAATGTTACAACAACAACAACACAAGCTACTTTCAATAATTCAAAAGCACATATTTTTGTTTTTGAAAAACTTATGGATATCAACAAAATAACAAACAAACACTTTGTATGATTAATATTTTAGATTTTAGCTTTTTGATGACGTCATGTGTAAACCAATCATATTTTTGTATTAGAACCATTGAAAGGTACGAAGGCACGTCCAGCAAAGTCATGTCTAGATATACTGGCCAGCAGTCATTCTAAGGGTACACGCGTATATTGGTTAGACCCTCCCAACACAGGGAGCCCAATTCAAGGTTTCTGTGATATGGACACCGATGGAGGTATGGCAATAGTTGGTTGTATTATTGGTAGGTTATACATGTAACAGAATCACAGTAACAATATTTCAGCTTAGGTTATAATATGTTATATAAGAGAAAACCACTGATTTTCTAAGTGTTAAGTATGATTTGTATTTCGATTTTAAAGCTTCTTGGACAGAGAGACTCTGAGACTAGACAAGTGTTCTCCCAACGATAGCCAGAATGTTATGTGTTGTTCGTTACTCTTTACTGAGATAACTACTTTCCATTAAGTATTCGGTTGCCTCTTGGACTAGATTCCGTTACCGACTTTAAGACTCAGGTATTTATTTGAAAGTCTACAGAAAATAGCCGTACGGTCTTGATAGGAAGACTAAAATTACATTATATGTTCAAATTGTAGTCAGTGGGTCTGGACTTTTCAACATTTGTCAACAGATGGAGAAAAGTATTCTTTCCATAAATAAAAATGCTTTTTGGATCAGAATTCGTGGTTGCGGCTGTCAAAACACAAAATGTCCAAACGCCCTTTCATACAAAATATAGTTGTATGTTTATTTCAATACAACTAGATAGCTTTTCAATTATAAGCTTGATACAGTATACCAAATTGTAACTATATTTAACATATGGATTTCCTCGTGAAAACAGTATTTGTTTAGCTTTCTCAAACTCATCAATAATTCATTAGCTCAATAACCAATCAGCTCTCACGATTCGGGTCAGGTGGATGTATCTTGATACCGGAGGAAGAACTGATCAAGACACTGATCAATACACTGAAATTATTGTGTATTTACCATTATGTTACTAGCTTACATTTAACTTAGTAGATTTGCTACCTCTTACTTATCATGAAAACAAATATAGTGATAAATCATCAACCAGAGTTGAATAGGTGACCCCTCGCACATTACGCTCACTACTTGTCCATTAGACTACCTTACTGCTTGTTCGATTTTGAAGCTCTTTTTAACAAACATAATACTTGCGAGGTGACTCATTAGGCCAAGACACAAAGGCAATGATTATGTTATTTTCTCAGGAGACTCGAGAACAATTCAGATAATCATTCATTACTAATTCGTTTGAGAAGCTATATCAAAAACTCGTGCTTCGTGTTTCATCAGGGGATTCAAAACACCTCGGAACAATAAAAGCACTCGGCCTACGGCCTTGTGCTTTCATTAGTTTCTCGGTGTTTTGTACCCCTGATGAAACACTCGCACTCGTTGTTGATATATTACGTCAAAATGTATAATCTCCATGCATATTATGTTAGCCAATCACAAACCTTTAAGGAGCCTGATGTGAATTCCCACGCATAATCCGCTCTAAGTCGCTATCAATTTAGTTACATCTTAACTTGTGAAAAGGAGTAGCAGTAGCAGTAGCAGTTGGAGTTAGAACTGAGTGGAAGAAGCTGAGCAATAAAAGACCCAAGAATCGATAGCGGCTCTGCTATAGAGAAGTCCTCTTTAACAAATACATATCATTCACATTTTATATTATAAAGCAAATAGAAGATGACTCTCCGTGCTTCTATACAAAATTATAAAATAACAATGATATAACGCGCACTCTGATTGGCCAAAGGATGCGTATTCCGCGTGCTCTATGAAAGCACAGATCACACGCGCGCAGATATTCAAACATTTTTGCAACGAACACAATTGAAAACTTGCTTTAAAGTGTATATGACACGAATGTTTTTATTTTGAAAAATCGATTATATATGATTATAAAAATAACTATGATATGACGCGCGCTCTGATTGGCTAAAAAGCTAATATGTGATATAAGAGCACAGAAACATGGTTTTGATGAGCTTGAACAACCATGAAGCATGTTTTATTTACTAAACAAAAGCCATAGAATTACAGTTTTTCTTGTTTAGTTAAGTTCAATTTATATCTAGCTGTGATTTTGCTGATTTAAAACCGAAAATTTGCAAGAATTGAGCTTCAATTTCACCTGACTCGACGAATCGTCCAATTATTTTTTTCCACAATAACTGAAGAAAACTAAATCTAACTGCTCAGTTATCTCAATAACATGCTAACCGTTCTGTGAATTATGTAGCTACAAATATTTTGTATTGTGTACGACTGCAAATATCAAGAGAAAATAGCCGTATTTATACTCACAAAACAGTGAAAGCGATCAGTCTTGTAGCTACACGGCGGGCGGCGCCAGAACATTCATATCTCTAGTAAAATATGTCAAACAGAAAAAATATCTTCAAATGTCTCAGAAACGTCCATCGTTTACTCATTCTTGGTCGAGAAAAGCGATTAAAAGATTCAAAAACACGACAAAAACTGTGGATATTTGGCTACCTGACTTCGTGCTCCATTCATCAAGTTGTCAAATATTTCAGAAAGTTTGACGACTCTTCGTCATTGCTCAGCTTTTCTCACGAGAAAAGCTTTAGAATCACGAGCCTCCGGCAAGTGATTCTAAAGCTTTACGAATGTTATCCCAACATCCCAAGTGTTTCTATCAGAGCATAGAACATGGAAAAACGTTTTCTAATGCTTTTATAAAATAACTACAAGGATTTATTTCGTAAAAATTATTTATTAATGAGAAAAGCTGAGCCAATTCATGAGCAATGACGAAGAGTCGTCAAACTTTCTGAAATATTTGACAACTTGATGAATGGAGCACGAAGTCAGGTAGCCAAATATCCACAGTTTTTGTCGTGTTTTTGAATCTTTTAATCGCTTTTCTCGACCAAGAATGAGTAAACGATGGACGTTTCTGAGACATTTGAAGATATTTTTTTTTCTGTTTGACATATTTTACTAGAGATATGAATGTTCTGGCGCCGCCCGCCGTGTAGCTACAAGACTGATCGCTTTCACTGTTTTGTGAGTATAAATACGGCTATTTTCTCTTGATATTTGCAGTCGTACACAATACAAAATATTTGTAGCTACATAATTCACAGAACGGTTAGCATGTTATTGAGATAACTGAGCAGTTAGATTTAGTTTTCTTCAGTTATTGTGGACAAATTTTCGGTTTTAAATCAGCAAAATCACATCTAGATATAACTTGAACTGAACTAAACAAGAAAAATTGTAATTATATGGCTTTTGTTTAGTAAATAAAACATGTTTGACAACAGAAAATATATGTTTGTGGTCGATCAAATCCACTGCATTGCTTCAAGGTTGTTCAAGGTCATGAACCATGTTTCTGTGCTCTTATATCACATAGCTTTTTAGCCAATCAGAGCGCGCGTTATATCATAGTTATTTTATAATAGTTAATTAGATGTACTTTGTACAGATGACATTATCATGTGAGAACAACAGTCACGCCACACGACTTCGCCTCGTGCACGTGGCGTACCGGTTGTTGTTTTCACCAAATATTGACGTCATATGTGATTATAAATTAAAAGTACATGCAGATGAACGGGAAAATTTAAATGGAATATATTTGTTTAATGACACCGTCTACTAATAATACCAGCGCCTGCAGCAAGGCCTATCAATTTATCATGGCCATCGTGTACTTTGTAATTTACAGGTGGCTGGACTATTGTAAAAAGAACGATCCTACAAAGCACATCGCCACCCGCCGTCATTACTAAATATTCGACCTATGACGTCATTTCCGCCTTCGGTAATAATGATAAGAACGTCAAGCCTCTAGGAGCCGCCATGTTGGATATCCTCAACAAGATGGGATTTCACCAGATTCATTTCTATTGTCATAAGAAATCAGTGGGTAGAGTGGTGAGCATCATGACCAAGAACAACACCGCTGGCCATCAAGTAGTGCGGTATTTTACCGACGATGCATTTGCCAAGACTACTTTCCCTGACGCTTGTGGCTCATTTGAGAGACTTCCCGAGGACACGTCAATTCTGGCTCAGAAATGTGATAAATGGGGCAGTGACAATTCAGGAAATGTAGAAGTTAACAAATGGGGTGCCAACAATAACAATGGCCCCGGCCGGTTGCCGTCTCGTCCATTCATCATTGATGGAGCAATTCTTCATGGCTTTGGTAGCGATCTAGTCATATGTGATGACAACATTGAATCACCACAGCCTCTCACCGCGAAGGATAACTTGCGTATATCTGTACGTTAGACTTTGAACAATCTAGCATCAATGATTATTACTAATAATTTAACGATGACAACAGCGTGAGTTGACGTTATCTGATTTCAAACCTCTATAACCTATTCATGTTACCCTGGTTTCAGTGGCTCTGTGAACATTTAGTTATGCTATGTTTTTGCCGACGGCCACGAGCTGTGCAGCATGCAGCGAGGAAACGACGTCGCAACTCGCGTGGAAATCAAAGCCTCTGGAACCAGGATATAAAAGTTGTCGATAATAATAATAATCATATCCAATAGATCGTTCCAAGACCGAACTGCATTATGGTAACAGTTAAATAGAGGTAGGTATGAAAGCCTGTATGATATCGTGCCTATTTCCATTTTAACATGCCAAGATAACTTTTGAATCGAAATATTTCTGGTATACATGACATTGAAATTGTTATCATGATGCAGTTCGGTCTTGGAACGACGTAAAACCTATGGCCTATGGACTGATGTCCTCGACAACCTTTTTTGAAATATAGGTGTATTCATGCACACAATCACAAAATACTGAATCCCGCAATAGTCCCCTTCAGTGATAGAGACCCTTGCAATGATAGAGACATGTATCCAAGGTGTTAAAAAAAAAATTATATCATTGCAAGGTCACAGTTGGTCTCGCTTCGATGCAAAGGCACTGCTACCTTTTCAAGATGGCGCTGGGAACTGTGAAGGGGACTATCACAGGCGCCTATGTTTTTATTCAGTATAATATTAATTTGATTCCAAACCTCAATAACTTATGCATGCAGGTTCAACTGACTACAACATATACTGAATATATCCTGCAACAATTCAGTACTTTATAATTCTGACTGCAAACCGTACTACTTATGCATGCAATGTTCATAACACAAAACACTGAATCCTGGCCTGAAACTATTTAATTTATAACTATATATAATCGATTTACGACATAAAATATATAGGGGGGTTAGGTTTACTTCAACGGCTCTCCTTGTTTATAGTATTTTGTTGAATTTGCTGGTAGTACGTCGAGGTGAGTAATTTCCGTAATTTTCGCCTTCGGTAATAATGACCAGCACGTCAAGCCTCTAGGACTGGAGCCGCCATGTTGGATATCCTCAACAAGATGGGATTTCACTAGATTAATTTCTATTGTCATAAGAAATCAGTGGGTAGAGTGGTGAGCATCATGAGCAAGAACAACACCGCTGGCCAGCAAGTTGTGCGGTATTTTACCGACGATGCATTTGCCGAGACTACTTTCCCTGACGCTTGTGGCTCGTTTGACAGACTTCCCGAGGACACGTCTTTTCTGGCTCAGAATTGTGCTAAATGGGGCAAAGATAGTGCGGGAAAATGTAGAAGTTAACAAATGTAGTTACTACGGCAAACACGGCGCCGGCCGGTTGACGTCTCGTCCATTCATCATTCAAGGAGCAATTAATCATGGCTTCGGTAGCAATCTAGTCATATGCAGGAGCCCATTACTAGGAGCCTTCCTCTAGTAATAGGTTCATGTGACATCAAATGCACAAATTGGGCTATTTTTAGATATGCAAATTTTCCGAAGAATTTCAAATTGAAAAATAAAATGGCCGCCAAACGGAAGACGCGAGGACTTGATCCAAAATATTGATATTCTTAATCCATGGAAGTCCAAGTCAATTTTTCCCTTGCACACGAACGAGACAACTGTGTACAATGAATGAATCACATGTATCAATAAACTGACTTACTGCCAGAGCGCTTAGTGGAGACTTTTAGTTTGGCGACTCACTTTGTGGCGAAAGTTCTTCTACGTTCTTATACCGATCGCTTCATATGTTTATTCTTGTTTTATCAACTTTCTTTTGTTGGTTTTTGATTCATGATTTAGTCTTCGTAAGAATAAAGCATTATCCAATGATTTCGACTCTGATGAAGCAAAAGTTGGATAGCAGCGCCAACATAACAATTAAACCACACAAATGTGCACTTTGCTAAAGAACTTCTTCGCCGAAAGATAGTCGAAAAACAACTGAAACTGTCAACCGACGAACCGTGCCTTAAAGAGCGGCAAAGAACACTAAAATAAGAGGGTTATCACTGAGTGTATGCGAATTTCATTCGCCAAAGGCGTCTTCAGTTCAAAGAAGGTAAGAAAGCCGGCACTCCAAGATCAGCCGATGAATAAAAAATGCGATAAAATCTTCATCCGGGCCACAGAAAAAGAAGCTCCTCTGTACCTCACTTCGCTGTTTTAGAAGGAACTTTGTGTCGACACGTCGGGCACAAATGACCCCCAAAATCGGCAATGTTAAACGGCCTCTTTTACATTAACCTTCGTATTTTCAACAATTTGACATCAATTGGGATAAAATTTTCGGAGGTTGCTAACTAC